>JAQFZY010000324.1:0-33183 GCA_034696285.1 Hypogastrura burkilli
TTTTTGGCCCATAAGTCCTGACCCCTTGACCCTAAAAATCTGTCCAACGAACTCGGTCTGAGGATTGATCATAACTTCTTGTGTGCGAAGTTTGGTGGGTGTGGGTTGAGAATTGCGGCCTGAATCGTAATACGCGTAATAACGTAATAAAGTACATACAATACAGCAAAAGTCAAAGAATAGAATTGACCGTATTACTGGCCCAGGAGGTTGTCCCAAGCTACAACAAAACAAATACCGTCAACCTTCTTTTAATTACAGTAATAATTCGTCACTTTAACGGCCCCGGCCAAACCTGTTAGCCACTTTGCCGAGTCCGGGTAAACCTATTCGCCACTTTGACGTGTCCGGCCAAACCTTTTCCCCTGTTTAACATTTTCAATAAAGATATTGGCAAACTCTGGAAATAACGTATGAACAAAATATTGCGCTCATTTTCACCACTTTCGTTTTCGCCAAATGTTCATGGAATCATTTGAGCGTTTTTTCCCACCTCACAGATCGACCTTTTTCCTTTCGACCGATGTTAATTTTCACACTTTCTCTTTTTTCAAATAGACATATTCAGGCCTATAGCACAGTTTGGAGCTGGTCCCGGCGTTGCTGCCATCGCTACATTCATCATCAGTGCTATGCTTCATGGGTTAAACGTTTCCGTATCGGCAGTTCTTCTGTCTTTGGCATTCTATGCCTTCATCGAACATTGGACTCGTAGTAAGTTGTCTAGTCTCACTAGCTCCTGTATACGCGTACGGGCTTGCCGGGACTGCAAGCATCGGCATAAGTCTGGACTACTCGTCAGTTTCACTAATTTTATTTTCACTGGACTATGTTTGTTTCACTTGAATTACCTTGGAGTGGTCCTCGATTCGGCGTCACAATGGAGTCCAGAAGACTTCCAATTAAATGCGTATGAGTTAGTATATAAGTACACGCTTCCCTGGTGGAATTTGGGTGGCATGAGTCATAAAGTTGCCATTGCTTCCTATCTCCCATGGTTAGGCGTCCAATTCATAAGTATTCTAAAATATATATTTTAGTCGGAAACTCGTATACGCTGGTGTTGGCATTAGAGCTGAATATACTACTACTTATTCCGTCCATTCTTGTATTTCGAAAACAGTCCAGCCATGTTGAGATTATTTTGAACTACCTTTTCAGTTTTTATTAATACAGTTTTTCCACATTTATACAGCGAACAGTGAACGTCATCTAAATTAAAACAGTCTCCTCCATTTAAATTCAGTGCGCCAAATAACCTCGTATATTCTGCTTTGGTGTATCTCCGCCCCTTTCCCCCGGAGGTACACTGCAACTACACTATACTCATTTAGAACGAGGTTATTTGGCGCGCTGAATTTAGGACTGTCCCACTTTATAATATGTCGTTCACTATATGTATATATGTAGATAAAGTGCTTACCTAGTACGACCTTCGTGCTTTGTTTCTTGTTAATTCGTGCTTATCTACTTTCCAATTCTTCGCATAACTCGATATCAATATTAAACGTTCAAGTTTAACAATACTGAAAGGCATTTGCACACAATTCTTCTTGTGGTCATGAGGAACGCAGGGGGACATTTTAGGTGAAAGGAAGAAAGAGTTTAATAGAACTTTTGCATTTTTATGAGGTTTTATAAGAAGGGAAAAATATTTGATTTTGTGAAGGATAATGCATCCGTTCTGAAAGGTACCTGAACAGAAGGCTATTTTGATTTTCACGCAGGTTCTTCGAACTCTAACCGTTGCGATATTGACTGAATGCATACAGACACCATCATTAGCAAATGTAACTCCGTTACGCTAATAATATGTGAGGTTAGCCTGTGTCTGACCTTAAGTCTTTGTCTGTTGGATTTCTATTCTCTGATTTCTGGTTTCTCAAAACACCAGCTTAAAGCGTTACTGTGGACTCATCTCCTTCCATGGCTTATTCCCTATTGGATGAATCGTATCTTTTCGAGTAATTAATGTTGCTTTTATAGATCCGTTTTTTCTATTATTTTATTCTAATTTTCATTATTCATATTTTCTCAGACAATCGTTTTCTTAGCTGTATCTAACTCCCAGTCATTCACACGTTGTTTGTGCCTAATTCATTCATTCCTGTTTTCAAGGCGAATAGGAGTAATGTATAGGTTACAATACAAATTTTTAGTAGGACCAATAGTCTGATATCATCGCACATTTTATTGACTCGAGACCGGAGTAGACGTATACAGTGTATACAGACTCCAACCCCGTCCCGTAACGTCTCATCAATCCAATACATAATTATTGACGTACTGGTTGATGAACCTTATCCTACTTAAGAATTAAGACTTGATTACTTTTACGCAGTTTCCACAGCTTTTTACAGGTTATTCCAATAAATATATCTATACTTGATGTTATACTTAGCCTAGTTATTGTTTTACATAGTATTATTACAGTTATATTGTATTATATGTATATATAAATTCTAATTACTTCTTATAATAATATGTCACATGTTCATACCAAAGTACAATTTATAAGTACTTTCATTTTCGCGTGAGCAAAGACCGATGCTTATAGAAGCTGAGAAGATCTTTATACTTCTAACTCATAGTTTAGTCACGTTCCTCTTCAACAAACACCGTCTCTGCTGAGCATGAGGGCCTATAATTCTTTGTCTTTTTTTTAGTAGTAAGTACTGTAAGTTTGATATTAAATACTTTTTTTTTGCTACTTCAACTTTCCCAGTCCATTCCATATCCATAGTCTAATGATTTGCAATTTGATGTAATTGTATATTAAGGATTAAGGAAACTAAACTACACTTGAGGGGCTAGCAATGTTTTTAGCTTACGTCTCTCTTTCAAGTATTCCTTGGCGACCTTTACCCGACTCTTCTCGTGTGTCGATACGTGTAAACAATATTAGCTCACAAAGAAGGATTTGACCATCTCTGGCCTTTACTTTGCAATCCTTTACATTTAGTGTAGGTTAGGTATTCGAAGAACTCCTTGAGTGGAACTACCATTTATCACTAGAAATATTGGGGGTTTATTGTTGATGTAGGGCGAAAATTCAGGGAAAGAGAAAATCAGAAAAAAACGGAATTTAACAGAACAAGGCTAATACTGTACTCGTATTGCGCATTAGCTAAAAGTTTCCTTTCGTCCAAATACTAAGAGTCTATTACCCTGAAATATAGGTAGACGTTATATTTTGCCGTTTTCAATAATGAGCTTGACAAGCCCCGATTTAAAACTCTAGCGCTTGGTGTACTGATTAGCAGAATACTGACATGGGTAATTCATTTGGATACGACTTCAAGAGGCCAGCTAAAAAAAATGTAGAAGAAAATAGTGGGATAATACAATAGAAGATTGTTGTATCAAATAAGTTGTCCAGGATTCATGGTTAAAACTTGACCACTGCTCATTCTTTCTTCTCAGTCGTTTTGAACAAGAGTACTCAGTACGCTTATATGTAGCATGTGACCTAGAGTAAAATTGGACTTAAGTTTACGCCTTGGCATCTGAGCTCCGGAGTATTATCCTAGGACCCAGGCAATATTGAAATGGATATAAACGTGCATTTGGGTTCTGGTTCGTTGTCCAGCAGCGGTGGAAGGGGTAGGGCTCTTGATCCGGATTCTTCGAGGTTCGAGCTTTAAGTGAGGACATTGGCCGGGCGGAGACTGTGCTAGGCGATCGGAGGTGTCAAGAGAGCGTCATCAGCTGCGTTATGAGCCACACAGTCGTAGTCATAAGTACAACAGAGGTCTCCGTCCTGAAATATTGATCAAGGCATGAGACATGATGCTGGATAATTCCCGTAGGCGGGAGGTCATAAGTGAAATCATACACCGTACGGATCAGAGGATGCAGAGACACGAGTGCAACAGAATGTTTGCTTTGGCCCCTCTACGAAAGCCAAGGTGACAGGACATTGGGGACGGTCACCCTTTCCCTTTGGACTCAGTATTCCAAGCTTATTTGAAATTAAAACTTTATGTAAGAATTGTGTTGGGAGCGGCTTCCCGTTTAATTATTCAGCGGTAAGGTGTCCAGTGTGGGTGCTCAGCACGCGCGAGAACATGCAAAGCTACATACTAGGACATAGCTCCGTGCGGCACAGCAGCACAGCAGCACAGCTTGGATGCATAGCTAATCCAGTCTTTCGCTCGGAATTTATTTAGAGTAGCTCAAAGAGTTTGATAAACCCTTGGGACAAACAAGTATTTCTCCATTCTGTCTCTTTGAGCCAATAGGGCTTGATAACGTGAAAGTAAGGCAGGTGCTGTATCTACATATTTCCTTTAATCGATTTCAACAGCGAAAAGTTTTTACAGCATTTAATGCAAATATATAATGTTTGAAGACCTAGGAATTTGTTATCTTCGACTCCTGGCTTTACAAATATACTGTTTCTCGTTTTTGCTTGGTTAAATGTTTGATTAGAGTTTTAGCTGTCACTATTCAGTATGTCAGTTTCATTGAGAGGGATTCGGGTTTTTTTTTGTCTGTACTTTGAATTCGGTACTTTAAGTTTCGTTAAGTGGCAGCCATTTAAGTAAATATGCTAAAATGCAGCATCGATATCGACACTGCATGCCTGATATCTTGGTCTATTATTTTCTGCAGACAGGTTTTTTTTTCGTTATTTTTGCTAATAGAAGATGAAAAGGTCGTTCTGATTCAAGTAAATATATTTTGGGAGAAAGCATTGGAAAGTTTTACCTTGGATTTACAATGCAATACAACGCACCAGCAGCGGCTTCTTTTAGGAGCAACATATCATACAACCTCGCTTCTGTACTTGATGTAAATTGAGGTCTCAATATTGATTGGTGCTATTCCTTCCCGCTTGGGACTCCTATTGAGTCCAACTGATACATTTGTTAGGAATTGGGGAGACCAGTAATGGTAGAAGCCCGTATTTACATTAGCCTAGACCAGACTGAATGGAGTTTGGTCCTAACCAATTTGCCGTAATGATTTGGTCCAAACATGAACGAAAGCTAAATAAACAGTGAATCACGCAATTCCGATGCTCAAGCCAAGCAAGCCATAACCATAACTTGTGTGCCCGTACTTAGCCCCATTCTTATTACTAAATCCTGATCGTATTAGTCTTATTAGTTACAGTAGTAGTAGTAGAAGCGAGAGTAGCAACGAAAGAGAGAAAAGGTGATTTTTAGAAAATAAAATGTTATATTTGATTACCGAAGCACACAAAATCCATCATTATAGCTCACCGATTTAGCGCAGAGCGGCACCTGTACGAGGGGTTAATGGGGGGGGGGGGGGGGTTAGGGTGAAAAGAACAAAATCCGAGTGTTAGACTTGATTAGTAGTTCCCAGAATCCTGTACATGTACATACTAGTATATCCTATTTACCCAGGTTCTAGATTAGTGTCGGTACCCGCATCGCTATCTCAAGCATAAGTTTCCCGGGTTGAGGATTGAGGATCCATGCATCTCTGAACTATGTAGTAGTCCATGCAGTACTACTACTTCGGGAATGGGATACGGGCCCCCAGGATTACGCCTACAACTTAAGATTAGTTCAGCTCCCATGTTTGTTTACATTAACTCTCGAAGCATGGTTAAGTAGGAGCCGAATTAGCCCGTTGTTAAGCCCTGTATGTTAATAGAATGGTTTTCTGCGTCCTTTAGCATCATCTCTCTCAGCCTCTTGGCCCTGTCCACATCCACAGACCGTTTATTTACTCTCCGTATTATTAAGAAGCAGGGGCGCGTTCAGAGCTGAATTTCTGTAGTCCCTCAAAAATTTTCATACGGGATTGGAAAATCCTATTTTATGTTTTCGACGGAAATACTTTTCAGAAGGCTTTTTAATCATTTTTAAGCTAAATGTGTATTATTTATGAGGAAATAGACACCGCAAGGCACATTACGTGCCTCTACGGTGCCCTATGCTGCACACGCCCCTCTTAGCCACACCAAATCCTAGGGCTTCGGGACGAGTTGGACCGGGCAGATCTTAAGTGTTAAGGCCTGATTTATGTGGTCGGCACTCCGTCCGAATCTCCCTGCCTGTTTATTTTCCTTCGCGGCGGGATGAGTTATGGCGTAAACTACCCGCCACCGCCGCCGCTACAAGGCCGTATAATTAATGGGGGTCCTTACCTGGCACTTGCAGGATATACAGTGATTATGCGGGAGAGTGACTTGAGTTCCAGACTCTATTGTGTTCTCGAGGAGGTTGCATTCGGTGAAAGTGGAGTTCCGATGCCAGTTGGTACACTTTTCCTCGGGGCACCGGTAGCAGCAGTCCCCGGCCGGCAGAATGGGGTTAGGGCAATTCAGAGGCGGGCAGTCTAGTTTCCAGCAGTCAACCTCACCGTTAAGACACTCACAGGTCTGACATTGAAAGTGCCACATTTCTCCTAGGGGGTCAAAAAAAAATTCCAATAGAGTTCTCAGATCAAAATTTTGGAAGGCTATTTAGGAAAAAGTTGATTTTGGCTCTTCGTCTTTGGCCTGTCAAGAATTTCCTACAAACTACAAAAAGTTCTAACCACAAAATACGAAATTTCAGCCGTTAATTCAGTTGAATTCTGGTTACGTTTTATTAAGCCAGATTATGTTAAGTAACTGTTATAAATGCTGTATCATAGGTTAGGTTTAGTTGGGTTTGAACTACAACAAACGACTTGTAATCGCTTTTTTTTTCCGAGAACATTATTTTTTGCACCTTGAATGATTCGATCCTTTGTAGCTACTAAACATCAGAAACGTTGGTTTCGATATGAATTTTGAATAGACCGCCAGTCAGCTAAGCTGGAGAATTGGGTTGGTTGAAACCCTGCGCATGCGTACTGTATCTTCCACCTCACCTGACTGATGAATCGTCTCAGGATAGAGCTGATGACGACAGGACTTTTGGAGTGAGTCGGCCCGCCTCGTCCCGTTCCCGCCACACTTGTCACAGCACTCGCGGGGACTCTCAATGGTGTTTGAGGCCTCGAGGGAGCAGAGGTTGGAGCAGGCCTCGTCCTCGGCCGAGGGATGACAGGAGGTGGTTCCGGGTGAGGTACAAGTACAAAGGCTGCAGTCTTGACTAAACCACTTGGAGCCGGGCTCGTACATCTTACCTCCTTCGAAGCAACCTGGGAAAGCGGAGGGGAGAAAGTTAGGAGACGGCCCCTGACCAGTCCTAATCTGCCGGCTTACCTGAGGTACATTGCTGACCCGGCTCCAGACAGTGACACTCGTAGGAGCCTATTGTATTAAAGCATTGGAGGCCCTGGGAGCAGGGCTCATCTTGACACTCGTCCACGTCTAAGAGAGGACCAGGAACAACAGCATTAACATTAGCATATAGGTTCATGAGTCTGGGCCGGCTGGGTCCTGATTGGCTGTTATGGGGTGGTGTGGCTGGGATCGGAGTTAATACTAAGGAAGGCCAATACGTCAGTCACACATTGGCAACCCGCCTCACCTTGGCACCGAGCCTCTCCACCTTGGGCAAGGTTGGCCTGAAACCCCTCCTCACATTGACAGAGGTACCAGCCCGGCTTATTGACACACTTTGCATGGACAGGACAGTCGTAGCCCGTCGAAGAATTGGTCATCTGATGGAGGCATTCACTGGAATCAAAATAACATAATATTAACGCCCATTCTTCCCATTGGCCATTTCTATCCATACATTCCGAATTTTTGAGGAGGATAATAATTATGTCCCAAATAAATTAAAATCCCCCCGGAAAATTAGTCCGAAGTCGTTCACTTCAATTTGAATTTGGGTACAAACTAATTTATCCACTAAATTCTATAGATTTACCCCGCTAAATGAATTTTTCCCGCGTGACAAATACATACATACGTCTTTGAGTTTACTTACTCCAAGTCAGTCTCACATAATGGCCCAGTCCAGCCTGACCGGCATGAACAGACATCGGGAGCTATGCACATCCCGCCGTTCTCGCAGGGTCGGTTACAGATAGCTGTGGGAGGGAATGAATGTATTAGCCGAAGCGGATGGCGTTGTACTCAAACCAAACCTGAGCTAAGCAAAGGCGTCGGACATTTTGAATCTTAGACTCATTTTGAAGAACGTACGTGAGCATTGGATCCCGTTCCCCGAGTATCCGTCCTTACAGGTGCACTTGTAGGAGCCCTTGGTGTTCTCACAGCGGGCATGTGGATGACACTGATTCCGGCTGCCGGCCCTACACTCGTCCTCGTCCTCACATTGGAACTGATTCAGTTTCTTGAACCCGGGCAGGCACTGGCAGGCGTAGCTACCTAACGTATTAACGCACTCCGAGTTCCGAGCACAATGGTTCCGGTCTAAAAGGCACTCGTCAAGGTCCTCGCAGGACTTGAGCCCGTCTCCCGAGAACCCGTCCTTACACTGGCACGTGAATGTGGTCTGGAGATTGACACAGGTCGCGTTGGAGTGACATTGGTGGCCCTGACTAGCACAATGGTCCGTCCCTTAAATCACCATAATCACCGATCCAAGGTTAGTCCCAAACCACAAACGGTGACAGGAGTCATACATAGGAAACCATATAAAGTTTAACCAAAAATGCAACGATTACGTTCGGTTAGGCTAGGTTTGAAAATAATTTGTTCCGCTCAATGCCATAGCTGTTCCGGGAAAGCTCTTATTCTTCCTTCATGACAAATACAAACTATCCTGACCTGACACCCTGACCTACCTCGACAAATTTTGCAACACTCTCCTGGCGTGCTGATTTGTTCCGAAACGGGACAGAGGAGAACTGGGCAGTCTTTGGCCGGGTCCATCGTCTTGCAGACCATTGAGCCGTCCACACAGTTACATTTCCCGCAGGCCGTGACCGACAGGACCTCCCCATGGTCATAAAGGACCTTGTCCTTGTAGCATTTCTCTGTAAGAAAACAAATGGAGGCTTGGGAACATTGAGGTACCTACTATGGGGAGGCTTTTAGTATTAACGTACTGAGGCACGTAGAGCAGCAGTCCCCGGGTCGCCGGATAGGATTCTTACAATTGACTGGAGGGCACTCCATAAGGTGACACTGGATCTGTCCTTTCTGGGAGTACCGGAAAAGAAGAAGAACAGATAGAGTTGTGGGGACCTATTTACTTGGATTGATAAAGGAGTCGTAGCTCATTATGGGAGTTCCGGTCGTACCAGACAGTTGCAAATGTCACAGCCGCTCTTCCACGTGGATCCATCACTGTAGACGGAAGTGTCATTGACACGACATGACTTCTGACACTCACATTGTTCAACGTTACTCAGGCGTGTTTCTGCTCGGTTCAGCTGGAAAGGCAGAAGGGAGCCCAAGATTAGGGATTTGGCTCTACGGACTTTCTCATGAATGAGTTGGAGTGAAAGCCAAGAAAGGCAAGAACGGATCTCGGAACTTACTCTCTCTGTTAGGAGTTGAAGTTGTGACTGTAATGAGGCAAAGGATAGTTTTAAGGCAGTGTAGTCGCTGCAGGTCGGACACTGGGAGTCCATTTGGGGGCATTGTGACAAATAACCGTAGGAACCAAATGTGAGGCGTAAGTCTTGCATCACACCCTGAAAAGAAAGCACAAGTTAGAACCCTCAACGTCCCCTCATTTCCGGACCTCTCCAAGAGCCTCTTCCTACATATCCTCCAGGGTTAGGCTAGGCACGCGTTCAGCATAGGACATAGGACCGAACAACAACCCCCAATAAAAAAAAGTACGTGTTTCCTTGCTGTTTAGATGCTTGAATAAAATGTAAAATTAATATTTCTCATCTTTACAAATTCTGATTTAAGGGCGTGGAACTGTTGCCCTTCCCCGAGAGGGCAGGCTTAAGACCGGGCATGGAAAAGCTGGCTTTTTCGTGTACCTGGTATAAGAAGTGGGAGGGGGTCCGCTGGCCGATCCATATGGATATGTTCCGTGAGTCGAAGATGGCCGTGGCGGGGTCAAACTTGAGTACCCGCCTGTAGACGGGTGAGCAGTCGACTAGGATATCCACTTGTGAGGCTGAGAATGAGATGGCCAGTCGGTGCCAACTTCCGTCTGCCAAACGGAACGGGAATGTTTCTACTGCAGAGCCTGAAATGACTCTTAACTCATTTTTTCGACCGCTCGACTGAATCTCTAATGCACTGTTCAGGACAAATCAAAAATCAGCTTAGGGCAGGGACTCAGGTCAGTGAGCAATGGGGTCGATGGCAAATAAGAACGATCGAGGGAAGTTTTGGAAACAGGAAGTTCCCTATTGTAGACTAGCCAATCAGGAGTCAGGATGCCCGGTATACGCGCCTAAGGTCCCAGTTTTTGTATTTACTCAATCCACCTTGTCTGGCTTAAAACTTTTTCTGAATGGCTCCAAAGGCCTTTAAATGGAACAAAAGTAGCCAGCGCATAATAAATAATTGCGAAATGAAAAATGACACTTTCCGAATGCTAGATTCAATCATTCCAAGCTCCAAGCTTAATTCAGTCAACTGGGAACATTAACGTAGATCTAAAACGCATACCATTAGTATATGCAAGGATACTTTAATTTTTCCGTTTGCCGGTTTTGGGAGAATGAGCTTCGTACATCGTATTTTCTATATTTTTATAGAGACATGCAGTTGTAAGGAAAGGGCATGGACGGAGCCAGCGTAGAATGCTGTAGAAGAGTAAAAGAAAAGGCTTGATTTTCCGCTGGTCTCTTTAAAGAGAGGACTTTGAATAATTCAGGAGAGAGGAAGAAGCCTTTATGTCATTCCTCCTCAGCGATTTCGAGCCTGAGAACTGCAAGATCAGCCTGGAACCCTCTTCCTAGGCCAGCATTACTACAGCCATCCTACCATCTACCTACTCGTCTGTGCCAAAAAGTTGGAAGCATTAGCGGAATAGGGGATTGGGGGATGGGGAAAGACTTACCTAAATAGGCCTCTAGAGAATGCAAGGAGCGTTCCAACATTATTTGGATTCTGCTTAACAATGGCTGAGATCGTAAACTCATTTGCACCAATCTCGCTGAGTTTACCACGAACTCTGTCTACCCAATCACCCGACATCATCGTCTCCCGTATGTCACCTAATCCCGAAAAAGACATAAATTAACTAAGTTAGACTTATAGGCCCATTGTAGACAGGAGTCAGAAGTCGGAGTCACTCCAAGTGAACGTTCTCAGCATCTTGGAGGAATTTAGTAGTCTAAATCCATGACTCATTTCAATTACAACCACAAATCACAACTGAAGTAAACATACGGCTTGACTACTGATGTTAATCCTTATGTTATTTGTTATCGGATCGGTCTCAAGAAATGTTGACCCTAACCTAACCTAACGAATATACTAATTTAATCACGGTCTATGTATATTATTTATGTGTCACTATTAGCTAAAGGTTCTTCTGATCATTTCCTCCAGACTTCAATATAACGCCATTCAGTCAACATTTAATCGAGGCGGCTTCAATTTAATACTTCAAGTCTCGGATTCAAGCTAGGCCGCAAAATATGCATACATAGTATGAGTTGAATTGACCAACCCTGTCTGATGTCTCATTATTTGTTTCAACTTTAACCGACTTCCTAATTCAGCCGAGGTGGTTTCCGAATCACACTTCTCCAGTCCTCCAGCCCTTACCGGCTGTTTAATATTCAAGCCTTCTTTAAGCCCAGCTCCTCCCTATCTTCTCAATACAGTAGCTACTTATTAAATCCCTCAAGTGTCTAATGAGAAGAGCCTTTGGATCGCTTGGGTTCTATTAGCAAGGAAAGTGTGTTACCTGTGAAGATGACACCTGGACTCAGCGTGTGCACTCCCATCCCAAGAGTAACGCCTTGATAGGTACTATTGTGAAGATGAAGACTGTCAAAAAGATCCAACTGGACAAACTCTGGACCGCCAACTGAAAAGAAGAGAAATAGAACTCCTGTAGAAAGGTCAAATTCAAAAGAGCACGAAGTAATTTTTCAGGAAATACGTTATAGTTTATAGTTTTTTAAAACCCACCAAACCTAAAATATAATTACATTCACTTGTTTCCACTCATATCTTGTATACTTACTCTCATCAAGACGACTAAGGCTTTACTCATTAGCCACATTTTCATATAACTGTAATCAAGCATTGAAATACCAAACCAATACAATTCCGCTGATTTCTGTATTTTTAGAGAACCTCAATTACATTATATGCATTCCTGCCTAGCGATAGAATTTCATTTAAGTCAACTAGTCGCGGACTTATTATTTAAGCCCATAAACGATCATTCCATCTTTACCTAAAACTTACGCCTAAGTCAGTTTAGGTTTGGTTAGTTTAGATAGGTACTTTATGTTGGGTTGGATTTGAATCATTTATCTTATGTTAGGTTTGGCTTGCTTAGGTTAAGTTAGGTTAGGTTTTTCAAGGCCTAAGTTTGGCTAAATTTGAAAGACTTGTAATGTTTTTGGCAAAATGAGAAATGTAAATCAAGTAGTTCTTTCTGTTAATTTGGGCTTTATCGTCTTAAATGGTAACCCTGATACTGCGGGTGTGAGCTACGTGAGTCTTACCGGATAGGTGTAGCCATAGGATGAGGATTGAGCCTAGCCTGAGAGCACGGATCGGGTAGGTCATAATAGTGTCCTTTGACTGACCCACATAATTAATTGAGGAAACTATTGATTCAGAAGAGGAAGCGGCCTGTGGCTCCGCTCCGTCTCATTCTCAGGGCACTACTATTCATGCAGAGAAAGGTATTCGGTAAGGGAGACCTGAGCAGGGTGGCTAATTACTATTGTACTACTAGTATGTAGTACCACGGCGACAATGGGCAGGAGTCTCAGAGCCGCTCCTCCAATCCACTCAGCACCCACGACCACTCAAGACTAACCCATCACATCAGGCTCACTCAATTCCCAGGAAAAAAAGGAGTGCAATCCTTTTGGCTTTTCTAAATAAAGGGAAAACGAGAGATAAGATCAAGAGCCCTGCTGTGGGACCCAGAATTGTAGAGCTGGATCAGAGTCGGGGGTTCCTCGTGTTAGGACAATATTGACGAAGCGTTTAATGGGAAATTAGTGGAGACTCAGTCCGGAAACTGATTAGGGCATTGGCAAAGAGGACCAGATAAGAGATGATTTACTTTTCACTATCTACCTATTCTCTATTGTAGTAGGTAGGCTTCAAAGGAGGTTTAGTCAACTCCCTGCTCTCTCATATCCGCTCCGGATTGGGATTCAGAGGCTACGTACAATCCCTTTTTGCGGACACCTCAGAGTCATCCTGCAGGCTCCATTTATTGGCGAGGGATCATGACCTGTCTGGAGCTTGAGAGGCTGAACCCAAGGTCAGGGAGCTTTCGGCTCAGCCAAATCTATGCATTAGGGGAGCTTAAAAGTGTACGTTCGCTTCAATTGGTGAAGTTTATTCTACAAGGGGGTGAATGGGAATGACTTACAAATCGGAATCAAAATATGTGAGAAGGATAGGGATAGGATTAGGAAGAAGAATATTTAATTTTGACCTTCCCTTAGAGTAATTTCTACGCAGCCCACTGTAAATTAATTACACGATTGAAACCGGAAGCCAAATAAGACATTTGTCATTATTACATGTTGATTGAGTTGGACGTCATAAGCTGACCAATCAGTATGAGTCCTCTCCAAACTCGCAAAGAACTTTCAACCTATCTACTAGAGCCTGCCAAATTCCCGTAAACCTGTCATTTTGAGTAGAGGAATGGGCCTATCTTTTGCATCCCTTATGCTCCTGGCTTTATGAGCTATGTAGGAATGGAGAGTGTTGGGCTGAAGTATGTGCTAATTGTGGGTCCCAATTAGGCGGCTGTCGCCTGTCCTGGGAGCCTTCCTCTATTTTTGGGGGCTCGTTGGAGTGGAGATAGGCGGAATTCCTCTGGGACTGACATGAGAGAGAGAAGATAGGTCGGAGATTAATGCATAATTAAAGTCCTTATCAGAGGAGAGTTGACATGTATTACTGCCAAGTCCGGGCCCGGGAACAAGGCAGGGCCTAGTTTAAAGGGACAGGAAGTGATGGGGAATTCGGAAAATGATTCCAGTCCACTTGTTTCTCGATTTCCGAACCAACCTTCTTTCACACACTTTCGCAAAGTCCTCAGGATTTGGAGGCGGGATATGGAATTTTGCTTAGGCTAGGACGATGTACTACTACGTCCCAACATGTGTCACCCTCAGTCAGTCTGAGCAAAGGATGCACTTACGCATGGGACTACGCTACTGCACTGCTGGGGCGTCCACAGAATTAGCTCATCCTGGGCTGACAGTCCTACTCATTTCCGAGTCGCACAATATTTCACTTTCCAGTTCATGGATTTGTTGGACATTGTTCAGAAAATTGAATAGTGTAGAATTGAATCAATATGTCATGTATAGAAGAAGCTCATTATTTTTTTAAGGTTGGCTCTGAAGCAGAATTTTATTCTGTTTCAAGACGTCCCATTTATTCTGCTCCTGGATGGGTATAAATTCCTTGAAGATCCTAATTAAATTTATGACATAAATTATGGTGCGAGTTGGCAGAATTTGGATGAGATTTTGATGCAATTTATACTCATCCCATTGTTAAATTATTTGTCCTGTTGGAAAGACCATATCACTCTTCGGTAAAACGAATTTATAGTATTGATAAGTAATAATGGATTTGAATTCCAATGTTAAATGCATTCATTGAGTTCGACTTCCAATGAAAGACATAGTCAGTAGACATACTGTCAAATTTATTATAGAATCTGCAACACATTTTTTGAGATACTGCTACAGGATCCTTGATTATCATAAATATTTAACATCAGAATGCCGTTTCAAAATCAAAATAATTCACCACTTCTGACATTTATTTTTGCTATTGTGAGCTCTAGCTATTTTAGTAGAATTTGCTGCTCAGAGATTAGTTTAGATTAAGTTGGGTGTATAAAAGATAAATTTGTTCCGCTGAATTCTGTAGTTATTTCGGTAAGACTTATTATTAGTCCCACCGTAGATATTCCTGTTTTTGCCCGAAAAAATAACTAGGTCGAAACCAACTTACTTTGGCCGAAATTAAAGCAAAAATTTAACTGATTTTCACCGAAGATTTTGGCCATGACGAATTTGATTAATGAAGGTTAGGTTAGGTTTAACCGTTCGGCTGTGGTGATGGCACTCGGCCTAACCGAACGGAAAGCGGTAAAATCTCACCGAACTTTGCCTTAAAACAGAACTCTGGAAAAAATTCGGTTAGAGTAAGTTTGGTTGAATGAGTTAATTTTTCTGTGAATTTGGGATTTATCTTTGGTAGTCTTAAATGATTTACTTTCGGTAAAAGGTATTTTCTGGCATGAAGTATTTATACAAATCATTTCCTACTTCTTGGCCCCTCCCAAAATTGACCCGCTCTGAACGCTCCTGCTCCTCCTTTACAGATCCTGTGAGAAAATTGTAAGGGAATTTGAGCCTGGACTCGATTGAGATGACTCCTTTAAAAATGAATGTACTGTGCTGGCAAAATCGTAAGATGGACCGAGTATGGGGAACGGAATAAATTGTGCAAGCTACAATGGCAGAAATCTGCTTCCCAAGCGAAAAAGGAGCACTCCCTTATATATTACCTACGATAATTGTATTCAGCTCTATTTCTTTCATTCAATCTCTCTCAACTGGGCTAAATCAAGCCCGAGGTCCATATTTAGGGATATGTATTTGTAGAAGCCACGTAGGATCCCTGGCTCTACTTCATAGGTCAATATACTTCAGGTTGGACGGATTGCGGGTCTCAAGTCGCTGAGTTCTGCCTTGCAAAAAATTCATAATTCTAAACAGTTTACTTTAGGAGGGGCTCTGGGTCCCGTCCATCAGCAACGGGGAGAGACGGAAAGCGTGCAGGGTCCATATGTTAGGCCGGTTGTACGATTTACGATGTCCACGTAGTACTACGGTTAGTAAGCATAGTAAGCCGGTAATACTATCATCCGATTCTACGAAATCCTTGAGAAATTGTTTATCTTAGCTGTCGTGCCAACAATCTTTGACGCTTAACGCTCGGGCCCATTATGAGTAGTATTCACACGACATCCAGTTAGGCCTATATGCAGCTCTATTGCAAAAAATCCGGAACGCCAGCTCATTATGTAATAAAATTGGGCCAGGACAATGCACTGATTTAATTATGAAAATTACTTCAAAAAAATAGCTGACGTCGTAATTTAGGCTTATTTCTGAATCATTGCTATTTCTTATTAATTCCAGCAAAAAATACATCCACGTGATCAATTTCAGTTGTACTGTATATACGCCGAGGGGTTGGCAAACAGGCGTATTTATAGTCTGTCAAACTCCGCATCAGTACCTTTCCATTGAAGCAGGGCTTTAAAATATTGTATATGGATGGTACTTACCCTCTGTATTAAATATGCATGGTATTTGTCGAATCTAAAATAAAACTTACCTACTTCTTTCCCATTTCTCGATAGAAAGCATATGTAGTTCTTCTTAATGGAGCCGGGAATAATTTAGTTCACAAGATTCTCATAAACTTCCGGCCGAAACTAAGTATTTTTTTGGGTGTCGTAGAATATTGGACTCCTCATTGGTTCATGTCAAGGCCTCCTTCGGGTCTAGCTAAGTAAATGCGTTTCAAAGTCAGCGTAATTCGTTTGAACCATTAATTATTCCTGAATTAGTCTTAGATTGAATTTGAGATAGGAAAGGACTCCTTTAGGCTAAGCCGGGAACCGGGTTTAGATTCCCATCCGGTTGTTCTGCTTCCGCGTCTCTCCTTGGTACGGTTATCATTATCCTCCTCATAATTCCCAATAAGAGCCTGATAATGTGTAGTTGTCAATATTGATCAAACCGGGGGGGATCGATTTGGATCCGATCATTTGATTTTACGATCCAGGAAATGTAATAAGGTGGGACGGGGTCCGTCCCTTTCCCCGATTTGTTTTACTTTCGAGGTCCAGAGACATGGGAGGGCCATGGGAGAGGGTGCAGTGTCTTCCTTCCTCTTGGCAGGCCTCCAGGTAATCAGGATGGAGGATATCAAGATCCCGGACTCGATATACGGGAGTCAAACTGAATTCGGGTCTGGGGAATAAAGGGCATGTCGTCAGCCGGGCCTAGGGAAGGCTCCGAACTTTGGGGACAGGCTGGATTTGAATATGGGAAGATTGGGAATAAAGTTATGACCAAATGGCGGGATCCCGGATCCACACTTTTCTCAGTCCAATTCTGACTGGGAACTCGTACTGGGCTCAATCTTTTGGCTGGGAGGATTGAGAGGGTGCAGGATGCAGGAGGAACCACTAGGAACTCAGACCGGCAGATGCTCCAATATCAGTCAGGCTCGGTCCGACTATCACTTTGATTTGTCGGATCGGGCTCTATACAATCAGTACGGGAGTCGTCGGGAAAGATGCACCTACTGGACATTCCAGGGAATATTTATGACCACAGGCACTATTTTCTTTATTAGCAAAAACGTAATTTAACAAAAACTTACTTGAAAGCTGTAGCTATGCTAAAAGTCTGAAGTCAGCCATTTGACTCATTCACGAATTATTTGCTAATCCATGAATCCAAAATAAAGTTTAATTATGATCAGGGTTCCCCTGTTAAGTTTGCATGCTTTTCTTAGATTATGTTAGTTGTGATCTAGGTATAAAAACTAATTTATTCCGCTAGAGATAAGTCTTATGTCCCCCGTTAGAAAGCAATTTTTCCGGCATGACAAATACAAGCCTTTCCCGAACTCCCTCATCGTACTACGGTGGAAAAAGTGAATACATATGCTGTGCAAACCATAAAAACTAGAAATTTAATCAGAAACATTGTCCGACTTTCTTAGTCTTTTTAAACTCCGGTCACATTAAAAATATTCCTTCGTATTTTTCATAAAGACCTAAACACTCGAATCCCCTAACCTAACCAAACCTACCCTAACCGTACCAGATCGAATGGCCAACCCAACCTAATCTGTCTTTGCTTAGTAGTAAATGAGAACGAGGCTTATTTTTTACCGTTTTGATGACACACTTGAGCTACTCTTCTGAGTCCTGGGACAATGTAATTCCAGAAGTTGATTTTGAAATTTAGTGAAATGGACAGGAATTTGTGAGAAGTGACTGGGGAAATGCCGAACTCCTCCTCCGACTCCATATATGTTAATGTGGGGAGCCATGAGGTCTCCAGCCTTGAGACGCCCCTTCCACGTGCATTGGTATACGGGAGGTCTGACCGGGGATTCGGAAGAGCCCCGTTTGGCCCGACCCTTGTGGAGACCCGTAAGGCCGGGGTACTTCGACTGAGTCAGTCATGTGATTAGAGGCCTCTGCCTAAATATACTCCGGGCGACTCCAGACCCCTCCGCAGAGGTAAACTGGGAGAATGGTCGTAAAGAGGAAAGTCATGTTATTTATTGGGTTGGAGAAAAGTGTACCTCTTTTCTTGAGAGCCGAGGAGGATCTCGAGAGACGCGTCCAAAAAAAGGTTCTAAGAATAAACCGCAGTCGCAAATCTCTCCTGAGACTTTAAACAACACTCTCCTCCTCCGTCTCTCCTCCTACTGTCTCCAACTATTAGGCTCACACTTCCAAATCCCTTAATCTAGATCTTTTGAGGGAAACAGAGCCCTCCTCCTCAATCGGGCATCCAGAGCCGGGTGCAAAATAAATAGTTATAAAACCAAAGGGTTCCCTTTGATTCCTTCTACCCGTATATACATACATATAATGGGCCTACCTACGACTGCAGCAGGAGTCATCATCTCACTCAGCCCGAGTGTCATAAAACCCAGATCATCAAATCTTCTAGTATTTGTACAGGAGTCATGACCTAACGAACCGAATCCAAAAACTGCTGATTCCTCCCATTCCCTACTGTTCTATTACGTATTACATAGTATACTGGTAGGTCCGGGGGCTGGGCTCTTTGTAGCAAATAGACGCCCAACAACAGCTTCATTACTTTCACACTAATCTCATCAGCCTAAATACATAAGACCCCTTTTATACGGGTTCAGGAGTTGGAGTGGAGGTACTGGCACACGCCGCTGCTCCTGCCGGATCCATATGTTACCGTTCCCTCTAGCTACGGATATTCGACACCAAAGATTTCTAGTACCTACTCATTGAATTTAATACTACATGAAGCATTGTGTATGGGCTCGAGCTTCAGCCACTTCAGTGGGTACTTTTCAAAATTTGATCCTCAATTTGCAGGCAAAATATAATTGTTCACGCTAAATCTTATTCGTTATTCTTAAAAGTCGAGTCATAAATATATGGCTGGTGTATGTAACAAGATTTTTCATCGAAATCGTAGAGTATTGTCGGCATGTAATTAATTTTTCAAAAATATTAAACGAATAGATACCTACTATGAAGTACTGAACTGACTCTGAAAAACTTAAGACCGGCTGTAGAAAGATCTAGCCGTTTCCTTTAAACCTAGTCCAGCCAAACATAACCTACTCTTAGCGTTGTGAGTTGTGAGCATCGAGAATAATTTCAGAGTCTGGCTATTTGAAAGCCTCACGTTTTTGAGTTTAACGTGTCAAACTCATAATCAGAGAATGACTAAATTCCTCCCTAATTCGGTAGTCAAAATGAAATAAATAAAACAGTAGAGCTTAATATACTGAGGGATATGGACTGTCTCCCATACTCCCTGTAACACAATGTAGTCTCTTTATTGGGGCCTCGGTTCAACCCGGCTAAAAGCATCCAAATCCTCCGAGCCCACATTTCTCCGGCGGTGATCCAATTTGTGGGCCGGAACCAGAAAGGAAATATTAATTTTTAGGCCGGGGTCCTGTGGGCCGCGTGTGGTCTGCCTTAGGAGCATCCGAGGCCCGGGTCGAGTCCAAAGTGTCCACTTTCCTTGGGAGAAAGGGCTGCGGGTCGAGAGATAGGGGCCCTGGGCCCTCATGCCCTCTTCCCTTTCATTAGGCACGCGTCTCCTCAGTTACAGGGAGACTCGGGAGTCGGCTGGACCTCCATGTGGGTCCTCAGTCTGTTCTCACTCCGTTGAACTGAGGTCCTAGGTCTTCCCCAGCCCCCCGCCTTAATTAATTATCGATCAAATGAGACAATGTGCGGAGTGCCAAGACGGAAGGGCTTCAGGAGGATCCCCTTTCCCGCCCCAAATAGGGGAAGAACAATGTTGGGAAACCCAGCAGACGAAGGAATAGGGCCTTCCTTAATAGTTTCCTCATTTCTTCCGGCCTAGCCGACAGTAGAGATGTAGCAGAGTTCCGAGAGAGCCAGACTCCCTGTCTCAGGCTCAAGGAACGAGATCTTGTTGACACTTTTAACTCCGCCTAAGAGATCCGGGCCCGGGTGGGAGGATCATTTTTTAAAGGGATGGGATTAGGCTCCAGTCCCAATTATTCATTCCAGCTTGACTTATTGGTTCAGGAGGGGAAGACTTCCCTCCCTGCCTTCGTCCGCCCGGAAAATAGCTTTTCAAGGGAAAACAATAACATTCCTCTCTTGGAATCCAAGACCAACCTGATCTAGCTTAATACATATCTTATTTCAAACTCTCAAGACTTTCTTTTACATTTTAAACATTTGCGTATCTAATAAATAAGACGGAAAGGAACTGGCTTGCTTGCTTCACTATCCGAATCTGGTCCGAATCTTTTCAAACCAACCGCGTATACGCCTTGTTATAGGCCAACATTGTCTTTTATATTAAATAATTAAATTAGGCCATGCGGGACCTGGAGAAAGGAAACATTAGCACGTATGTCAAGTTGAAAAATGGACGGGTGGATGGTGGGTATACTGAATTACGAAATGGGATATTAGAAAATATGATTTTCAAAAAAATATTACCATCGAATGGGCATGGGAAATGGATGAGATGGGTTGGGATTGGATTTCGTATCATACTTCTACTGAATTCAATATTTTATGCAGTCCGGCACACGTTTTCGAATTCTTATGCATAGTGTGGATGTTATTCGCGAAAGTTATTAGGGATGATAAATGCTTGGTCCGGGTATTCTTAATATAATTACTCGAGTCTAGGATGTACGCACGCACCTAAAAGTAGAGAATATTTGAAAAATTGGAAAATAGTTATAATAATCTTACACATTTTGCATGAACTAACTTATTGTAGATAGAATATAGTCAAGTTAAGCCTTGACCTTTGACCTTAATAATATAATTAATTCATAGTGGACTTAATGAAAACCTATTTTTAAGCAAACCGCCTTATTCTACAGAGTGTTAAATGTTAGCGGTGAGTATACTAAAAACGTATTTCCTCCATTTCCTGTCCAAAAAACAACAACATAAATGTCTAAAGATAGAATAACGAAAGGTAACGTAAAGCTAAACAGTGCGAACTCCTATCCTAAATACTGCTCATGAGAAACTTAAGCTTTAGTGTGCATGACGTTTGAGCCTTAATGAGCTGCTACCTGTCCGGTTAACTATGTGAAGGTCGCCGTTGTAATATGTAAGTTCCATATTCCATATTACCCATACCCATACATATGTATGAATATGTATGTACTACATGCCAATATTACGACATAATTATTATATTCATCCATAGATACATTAAGTTTGTCTTGTAAGGTCTTGTACATGAGGACGGACAGACGGATAGGCCAGATGCCTAAAATATGACATGACGTCACCTCTAATAAAGTAAAAGTGTATACATAGTATACGGACTCATCGATCAAGCCCCGCTCTCCCCTTTTGTTTTGAAAACATTTGAAAGGAAGGAAGGAGGATCCCCTTCCGCCTTGCTAAGAACATGACTTCTCGTGGCCCAGACAAATTGAGCTAATACATATTACGCTGGTCAAGTGCATGGAACCGGATTCAGTTTTCGTAATGATTGGAAGCCTTGTAAGCTGCATGATCCCGTATTGGGTTCAAGGTTCCACTATCGTTCCTCCTATTCTAATTACTCCGCTGAACCTGAACTTCAACCTCCCGATCATCTTTCCCACATTCAATGAGGCTTCTCAAGGACTCAATAACTAACTACTATAAGCCCTGTTTAATTCCTCTCTCAATGTCTCTGCCAGTGTTGGGCAGAAACTTAATTAGGGCCCCATCATTCATTCATGCCACGTCCAATGTTGAGAGTGAGCAGGAGAAGCCCCGTCCTCCCCCAATTATTTAGTCAATACTGACTTGACAAAGGGGGAAGGCTCAAATAGCACTACGCTCGCTCTCTCCAGCCCACATTCAAACCAGCAGCATTAGTTCTCATTGCCCCCGGATAATAGGCCTAATCTCCTTCCACTTCCAATCCTTTGTCAGTCCAGGATAAGGATCACCGTAGTCAGCTATTAATAGATCCCACGATATAAAACAGATCCAATTAAATCCGACCATCATCACCACAAGCCGATGGACTCTTATAGAGCAGGAATGCTCCGCTACTCCCAGTCTCCAGTAATCTGGCACCTTTGAGACCCATGCGGGAGGTATTTAGGGAATCTGGAAAACTAATTAAATATTTACTATACGTAGTTCTTCAGAGGTAAATATATCCCAACATTTTAAACCATTTTGTTTGTTTATGAGTGAGTCCTGGATAATATGGCAACTCAAGAAATATCTCTTTGACAATACGGACTGTTTTGGCGACTTGCATAGTAACAGCCGGGCAATTGGAACACGTCTGGTCGAATTCAGTGAGAGTGAAAACTGGACATTCTAAACAAGCCTGGGCGAATTGAATGAGAGTAAATAGTGGACATTTTATACGTGGGAATTTTAATTTTTTAAATATATGTTTCAAGGTTGGATAATACCGAAATTGTTGACGTCTCTGAGTTTAATAGTTGGACAATATGAGGAATGGTGACTTTGAGAGAGATAGCGGGTCGATAAGCAGAAAATTATGTCGGATTTAACAGTAACTGGAAGGCAATTTGGAAAATCGTGACAGCTTTAAAATTACATGCTGGAGAACAGCTTTGCTAGTAAAATTATTGGATTCTTGTGAATTAGATCATTTAGTGCTGTGAGTGGGTAATAGTAATCAAACTGTTCGCACAATTTTGTCGGAAATAATCAAAATCCTGCTAACATTGAAGGTGAAATTCAAATACCAATGTCAACAATTCTATTGGGGGAAAATCAAGGGCCAAATGCAAGTAGTGCTATGAAAATCCGGAATAGAGACTGCTAATCATATTCCGAGAACTGATGCATCGCAAGAAGTTTAGCTGACGGGGTTTGGGAATTTCTGAACCCATTTCGTGCAGGCCCGGCTAAGAATAGTCTCAACGTTCGGGAATTTATATCAGGCTTTCTTCAGAAAGAATCTAGATAATAGGACCTCCTGACCAATTAAGGCATGATGGGAACCGGGTTCCTGAGAAAAGGTGACATTTGTAGTTGAGTCATCCGGCCCTCGCCACTAAAAACGGATTTCTTACTATATATGCAAATTAGTGCCGATTGTGTGAAAATAAGTGAAGTCCCGGCCTACCCAAAACTTTCTCCCTTTACAATTTACAATGCCGGAGTCGGGACTGAAGGTGCATTTCCTTGGGCTCCTAAATTATTTCAGATGCCTTCCCAATCCTTATTACGTTCCCCGTAAACCTGTTCCAATATTGAGGTAGACCAGCTTGATTAGTTTCCACATGTTCTTCTCCGTCCATGAGATGCGTAATTTATCTATGCAAACCATAGGCCAGAGCGAGCTCAGGTACATTAAGCTAGGAATTATATCTTGTATTCGTTGAGCCTGAGCAGGTAATCGAGCTCCGGGTCCCTTCAACGTAGTAACCCCTTACATCGATTTATCATACGCAGCGGTACCTAACCATAAACATTGTTCTGGAACATGTAGTCCAAGTCTAGCCAAATAAAGCGACGGAAGCTCCCAATCGGATACCGGAATCGGCTTATAATTATAACCTGTGAATACAGAGCTGAAAGCTCTGATAAAGACCCCAACAGGGGCACTAATATCTCTTTATATGTAGTAGTACAAGCTAAACGTAGTTTTACTCGTCATTTTAAAACGTGTAATAATTAGAAGTTGGAACGAGTATAGATTTTACCGGAAAATCCAAACCCTTAATTCAGCTGAATATTAGGTTAAGCTACTCCTGCGGAATCAGATTAAGTTAGGCTAGGTTAGGTTTGGACTGCAAAAAATCAACTCATTCCGCAAAAACTGACAGCTTTTTCCATAATTAAGTTTTGTGTCGGGACGTTTGGGTATGAAAAACACATTCATTAAGTTTGGATCAGTTTATTGAAGTAAATTTCTTGAAGGTGCGGCTGACGTAGGCTAACGCATTTATATTAAAAGCTTCCAATACTCAGCATAATGAATTGAAGCCTTTCACAGCCGCCTGTCCCGAATGTCTGTAAATTCAATTTCTTCCAATTAATGGCCAATGGACTTTTAATTTTTAATTCGTCGGCCTTTCGAGCCTAACCATGCTCAGAGTTTCATTTGGAGCTCTAGAGCCTTCTCAGGTGAAATAATAATGCTAAAAGGTAGGCGGCTCGCCGAGCTGGTCTGAGTGCTTAGGTCGTTCATCCACTTCAGCGTCACTAGGCTGCTGCTGTAGCCGTCCTGAGTGGGCATAGCATATGACTACGTAGGATCTTACACGTAGTAGTGACACTATTAAGTCCTAGGGCCCTAAACTATGTCCTTCCAAAGTTGTTCCAGGGCCGGCCGGGCCATAACCACGTAGTCACAAGTTGTGAGCAGCCCGACAATGGCACACTTGAGTGAGTAGTATAAGGTTGGAAAGGCGAGTCCATTGAATTGATTGTATTTGCAAAGTATGTATATGAGGGATGACGAAAATCAATAACGTGGAGAAGGTAACAAATTCCGTGTAGTAGTAGTAGTGGCCCGTCTACTTCCTTTCCCCCGAAAATTCGGAGCCTTCCCTTCCCGTTCCCAAACCGTAGGAATAGGAATACATATCAGACAGAATAATAATATTTTGCAATGGCTAATATGGAGGAGGAAGCCATTCAGGGACCAGGCTGCTACTATTAACGGAGTGTCCCATTTCTGCAACCACCGGCCGGGACCGGCCCGGTTTTCCTGCCTCCTCCTACACTTTGAACTATGTATTAGGCACAAGAATTAGGGCAGACGGCTAGTATTCAACTGAACGAATCAAAGTAATTTGAAACCACGTGCTGACTCCAATCCTGGTCTCCTTATAGTAGGAAATGTAAGAATCAAGTATACGATTTTATAGAAAAATTAGTCGTTAATCCACAGGGCCGTTTTAGCTCTGGGATCTCAAAGTCTGAATCAGACTTCTGACAGGGCACTGTCGTCAGTTAGAAGTGTTTTCTTAGTCATACCACCTACTTGACATAATTTGGGTCTCAAACGCTAACTCCACCTAAATTAGTCTTTAGAACAATTGCCTACTTTAGTATTGACTAATATACTAAGCATCTACTCTATCACAAAAAAATGCTGACTTCTGGCTTAAAATCTTAAAAAATAACTCGCCCTAGCTAATATATAAAATATTTACTTAATAATAGTATCGCCAAAAAATACAGAACCCAGCCGCAAAGTTGTTAAATCAACCTATACAAATATCAGCCATGTTAGTATTTTAAATGGAATCCAGAAACGGACCATAATTGCAGTTAATCTTACACTGCTCTATACACTTACCTTGTATTTTACCGTGTCTATAATTATATGGGCAATCTGGATGTGTTTGCTGAGCTATACAAGTTAATTTAAATACTTTTTAAATAAAATTATTTAAATCTTAATATTCTTCTTTAAATACATCAATACTACTATTCTCATGTATTTTTGTTGCTGACAGAGCTGAAGAAGGTTAGCTTAGATCGGCTTAGGTTTAGGATATTTGAAAGGTTAGTTTTAGCTATTTATGTAGTAAGTTAATTTTCCTGAGGAGTATAAGTATTTTGGAGCCAGAAGTCATTATGAAAAATATGGGCTGTTGGAATGAAGTCTGTTCGAGGCTTTGTACCTTGCCCGGGCCACTACGTTCCCTATTTGAAGGTGACTGCCTCCGAGTCGTGGACAGAGCCTGGGAAGGGTCCCTGACCAACGCCCACACCTTCCTTCCTCATTCTAATTATTCTCCCCCTATTTATTGGGAATGATAAATGAGAATGGACTCTGTGTATGTTGTGGGAAGAGGAACTGTGGCCTCCATTTAGTATGCAGGGATGGCATGGGGTTGGTTTGTGTTATCTTGGCCAAGTCCTTCCTATCTGTATCTGTAGGGAGTCCTAGGCGTCCTAGGCCGCCTTCTCTGCCCAACGAAGGGAGAAAGGGAACAATGAGCCTGGTCTGGTTTTCTCTCCCCATTCTCACCTGTTCCCTCTCCTTGTACCTACCTACCTACATCAGTAGTATCTGGATCTCTAACGTCCTTTTATGCCCAACAGAGAAAGGAGGGAAAAGAGATCTAGCCATCCCGCCACACACACGCTCCCACACTTGCCTGCTTGTTTGGATTGGGACTCAACCAATGACTCAGGCCCAATAAAGATATGCACTACAGCTCACCAGGCCTCATAAATTATAATTGTTCCCTCCTCGGAATGGGACCCGTATCTGGGAAATTCTGACCTTCAACAACTGACAAGCCTCTTCTGGCTCGCCCAATTTCCCTGTCTCAAAAACATGGTGGAGGGTCGAGAATTTCAAATTCACCCATGCCCACCTTCGGTTTTAGCCAACAATTACTTGTAGCGAAATCCTCGACAGCAGCGTACCGCTATGCCCTCACCTTGAAACGTACTTGGAGTCCTGTCACTTCCCCGCCAAAGGACTCTCTCATTTTAGTTTAGGCTTTAATTGCAGTGAGTCGGAGTCCCAATTTTTGGAATTCCGGCCACGTAGACGGGAGGCTCTTGTGGAATGAATTAGGAATGAGTGGGTCTGAGTTGCGGAAAGTCCCTTGAATTTAAAATGCAAGGCTGGGATAATTGGGAAGTGGGCCGGGTTCGCACTTCTTCCCGTTTCGCAACCACTCTGCGCCCTTCCAATCCAATATGCAAGTGGACATGAGTTCCTGCCTAACAAACAAGGGGACAGGTGTAGGGGCATCAATAATTTAGGGAAGACTCAGGCCCTATCTGGACTGGACTCGGAAATCCTTCCTATGCTTATAAAACTTTCCTATTTAATGCCGTTCAAAGGGTATACATTTGAAAACAATTGTGGAAATGTAAAAATCTAGTACTAGATGCGTATTGATTTATAGTACTAGATGAAGGACTTATTACTAGACTGATACGTATTTTTATTGGAATTCTTTACTATTTAAATTGCATTGTGGTACTTTCATTACTTTGTACAAACTACATTGAGTTTTCAATTATTCGAAGACGCCAGTCTAAAGAGAACTTCTGAGACTGTGTATTACGTATTTTAAATAAAAGATAAAAACTATAGTAATGAAACCATATCATAGTTGTCCAAATACTGTACCTAGAAATGAATTTTAGGCCCAAAAAAACATTTCCAAAATAAATAACAAATTACTCAAAACCGCGAAAATACCAAATACAGTATTTAAAATACAAGCCGGCGACAACAAAATACTCGTCACGACGTCGCCTTCGGCTCCAGTCTTATACTTGCGCACATGGCTCCGCCGCTTACTAAAGATGGATGTACATTTTCAACGAATTAGTTAAAATAAATAGATTCAGTATAAAAAGGAGCCACAACTAAGTTAGGTACACTTTTAACATGTAAATTTCGTTTACCAAATGCGATGTCATTTTGAAAATTATTGCTTGAAAATACAAATAGGTACTTTGAACTTCGTAAATGAAAAAATTCGCGCTGGGATTAAAGGATTTCTGTTAAATTAGGAAATTAACTCCACACGTATTAAATTCGATGACTGGCTGTATTCTTGATTCTCGCTTTCTCAAGCCTCTGGGGAATTTCTGAAGAAGGAGAGATTTTATCTGATATTTTTAAGTAAAGTTTCTAAATAACTTATGGGCATATGGAGGGTTTATGGAGGTTTGAGGTTTGGTGGGAATCTATGATGATTTGCACCAATTAAATATATTTGCATAATAATTTTAGTACCCTTTGCTATAAATTCAAAACATTTTTCGAATTTTTTCGTGATATTTGTGTAGCTCTCTGGGACAACCGGAAATTTAAGTAGGCATATTTTCCAGTTTTTGATTTAAAGACAGCTGCGAATAAGTCATCGCATTTAAGATGTTTTGTATGTTTAATACATATGTCATTGAATGTACAATATGTTCTGGCAAATGATTCCTTGACCGTTAAACGGGGGGTCAAATTTTTCATTTCATTTTCTGCAAATTTCAAAACCTATGGCATGCGGTACATTATGCAAAACGTGATTTGACCAGCCAGTGACCCCCTGGTGACACCGGTACACGAAACGGTCAACCGGGGCCAATCCGACTCAAACATATCATGTGACATATCAAATTGACCAGCAGGACATAGGGAATGGGAAATATGGCTTTACCCATGATTTGACCCAGCCGTGACCCACCGGTGACCCCGGAAAGTCAACCCGGGTCAACACGACCAGATCATCTCATGTATCATATGAAAATTATCATACAGACCTGAGGGGTCTGAATACATTTGAAAAACCCGTTTTTCGGCCTTCCGGTAACCGCATGACCCCAGGTGACCCGCAAGGGTCACCAAAAGTAAACTTGCATTATAATCGATTTCGAATGACCCAGGCCATGCAGTGTCATATGCTAGGACGATTTTTTTTAATTTGACCTTTGGCGGTCACGCGGTGACCACAAATATGTCACCCCGGGTCACCCAACCAAACTATGTCGTCTGATATATCAAAATTATCGTACGGGCCTGGGGAGCATGAATACATGTGAAACACCAGTTTTCCGGCTTTGCGGTGACCCCATGACCACTGGGTCAATCCCAGACCGCCCATTGTGAGTTTAACGCCCTGGGTCAATTTGAGTTTGCATCGGATTCGGATGCCCCAGACCGTGCAGGATCATACGCTAAAAATAATTTTTTGATTTTGACCTTTGAGGGTCATGTGGTGACCTCAAAGTAGTCACGTAGGTGTATCCGCCAGAACCATAGCATGAGACATGTCCAAATTATCGTTAGGGGATACGGATCACGAATTCGTGACACAAATCATATTCCGTCCTACTCGGGACCCCAGGTGACCCTGTAAGGGTCACCCAAAGTCATCTTGAGTTTACATCGGTTTCGAATACACTAAAGTACACCGACTAAATTTCTTTCAAAACTTCTTTAAAATTCGTTTAGTTGGCTGAAAGTTTAAGTATATTTAAAAAATTTTGATTTATTCCATTTTTATGATTCGCTTCATTGTAGTGATTCGTGTCACTGTTGTAAGTCTCACGGTTGCGATTCGTCATTCCGTGTAGCACGTAGGGCTACACGCATGATTTCGTCGGAGCAATTGTTTACAACTATGTTATAATTTTGGGCATGTAGCTTAATTTCCATTGGGTTATTGAACTGCATACTTTGCTTTGCGTATACTATTATAGTGTTAATGTGTAAATGTAAATAGGTCCCAGAGGAAGTTAGTTATGTTTCCATGACACTAATTGTTTGACCGATAATGCGGCATCCGATACCTAGAGCCCGGGCTCCCCCTGTAGAATTCAATTTAGGCTTTTTTTGCACATTTGATGGCATAACTACAGTTAAACTTAAGGTAAACACATAAATGAGCCCAATAGATGATTCTAAATTTGAAAAGACTCAATAAAATGGAATACAATTCTAATTAATATTTATGGAACTGGATGAAAATGGCTAAAAACGAAGTAGAAAGGTCAAAAGTAATCCAAAAGTAGCAATTTTTCGGAAAATCAAAGTCAAATGCACACCTAGAACACCATTTTGCGACACTTCCTGTCTTACTTTTGTTGACACAGCCCCCCGGCCGTCCCAGGTGATAACAGACGCGGGTGTTAACATTTGTTTATTCACCTTCTAAATTATGGTATTTTCAAATTACATGTATTTTGTACACCCCATATAATACGTTAGACTAATTAAAATAGTCAAAGATTTCAATATAAAAAGTAATTGTACAAATGACGCCCAATACGAATCGGGAGTACCGTATAAAACGACAATTTGTTATGTATTGAGCATTTTTATAATTCGTTTGGGGTAAAAGCGTTCAGTCTGTGGAACTTTTTGACTATGAAGTAAGTTCATATAAGATTCCTGTAGAACCTACAGATACATAGAGCATGTAATGGTTTCAGGGTTCCCTGCTTACCTTTGAAGGTGTATCCGGAGGACCCAAAGAGACACTGTAGAAGTAGGACTAGAGCGATGCAGAACATGTTGGTTTCCGGCGTGGGGGGCTGTTAGTCTGGGGAAGATGCGGAACTCGGCTCAGGATCCGCATGCAAACATAATGGAGGGTCAAGGGCGGGCTCAAGGGGTCAGTCGTCCTCCCTCAGTCCGGCACATGGTCCACCCCTCAGCCCTGCCCAAGGGCCTCCGACCCTTCTCCCATATTCTGCACAGAACTAGCCGAGTCCTCTACAACTCACGCTCCGCCCGCAACATCCTAACTCACTCACAGTTTGGGAAGTTCTAGCTGGATCTTGAGCTAACTGAGCTCATCTCGAGCCTAACCCAAGTTCGAGGAGTTCTAGGTCTGGCCAAGTCCAATGCCCCGTCCAGTCCAGGCCTACTGAGGTTGTGGAGCCTCTTAGTCGGTACTTCCTTTCCCTTCCTCCTTCGGCTCACTACTAAATCCTCTGTCTGTTTGGCCTAGCCCTCCTCCCGTACTACACTGTCTCAAAGTTGGCAGAATACTTTCTCCAGAAAGGCCCAGGCGCGAGGAGCCTGGCTCAAGAGTCCTATAGCCGAGTCGGGGATCTTCCTAAGTCCAAGTCCACTCCGACCTCTGAGCCCGGGGCCTGAACTGGGTCACTCCGATCGAACCCGCCACGGGCCTAGTCCAGGGCCTCCCGCCTCAAGCACTCCCACCAAGTCCAGGGCCCCTTCAAAAACTGACCAGTTGACTGGTATTGGAGTGCCGAGGGGTCCGAATCGATTCCGACCGGCCTGCTCTGCTCAGCCCAACGCCATGGAAATGGGCAGAACAACAGAACCTTGGCTGGAGTCCGGGGTTGCGGCGGCCGAGGGAGGCTAGAGGCTTTGGGCCGTCAGTTCCCAAACTTTTAATTCCATTAAGTAATTCCGGAGAGGGACTCTAGTAAAAGGCCGGGTAGTGGCTGGGACTTGGGCAGAGTTGATGTGATCCGTGGCTCGCCTCCAAACCCACTGCCGTACTCTCGCCAGTTCCTTCAAACCGGAAATGACTGCAGAGGAGCGTGCGGGCTCAGGACGGAGCAGATAGGCCCAGGCTTTACTACACAAGGCCCACCTGCGCCTAACAGCATTGCGCCGCTCTACTACGGCTCTCCAGGGAATAGCCGATTAATCAGGAGGCCAGATTCCACTAGGACTTAAGTCCTAATATTAGTTCCCAGACTGGGGGCTCACTTAACACTTTGATTCCTCAGAGCTTGGTTTGGGTTGAGTCAAGTGATCCGGCCAGCTCCGGACCTCTCTCTAATCCTATTATTGTCCCATACTCAATCCCGCCCCTTCCGCTCCCTTTCTCCCTACCTGGCTTTTCTCCGCTTCAAATCTCATTAAATCACGGAGGCCCGCTTATGTCAACCACTACCGGTTTCCCCCAGACACAAACTCCTACTCTCGCAAATTAAATTACAAGGGGAAATTAGTTCCTGTAATATGGGAGTACATCGGAAATCGTTGAAAACTCGAGAGGTTCTTGTACCATTTTCCGTTCCATGGATTTATGCCATCCTCTCCCTTCTCCCTCCTTCATGTAGTTAGATTATTGACAAGCATTTATCCAAACCTAAACATACTGATTTCTGCCGAAAACTATATTACTGACTCTCGTAATGATTCTCAAGATCAAAAATTTACACTGACTTTTGGTTTAAAAACTATTTCCGTAAAAAGTACAAGACGGCATACAAGTATATATCTATGTTGAGGACTGCTTTGGAAATTTAACAGTATGTACACTAACTGGTCAGTTTGGGCATTCGAATTCAATCAATGCGAAATATCATATTGAAATCCAATAATGTATTTTGACTAAAGGCTGACTCTAAATCAGAATTTTATTCTCTTTTCAATAGTACTTATATTTGTATTTATTACAACGAAAAAATCCCATGAAGATCGAAATTAAATTATGAGAGGAACTAGAGTGGGGACAAGCATATCTATTTTAGATTTTGAAGTAATTTTTAATGTAATATTAATTTTAATTAATAATCCTATTGCAAAATGAATTGCACTACTAGGAAGAACGTATAATTCTGATTTAGAGCTAAAGCCCACCTTTAGCAAAAAGTAAGTATTACATAATTATTTGAACACATTATTAGTTTGCTTTACTGTTTTTCAAATTCCCAAGAAACCCAATGAAATGACCGTAAACAAACGGTGAGGAACGGAACCAAATCAAGATGACTTTTAGGGAAAGTCTTGGAAGCGTAGTGGTGTGACTAAAGGGCATTGACATAAGGAGTCCCGAGAATATAAATCCGTCTTACTCCTGTTTCAACACTGAAAGTATCAACAAGACAATTAATTACAGTATTAAGTAAACAAGAGTTGGTTGACTTAGGTTTAGTTGACTTTCTTGGAGGGGAAATAGTATTTCCTACTCAAGGCACGTTCTAAATCATTGAGTCATCGTCAGAGAACAAGCCTATTTCTACCCATTCCTTTTTTTAAAAATCCTTACAAATTCATGTGCCAAGGCCACACTCCTGCAAAAAGTTTGACTAATCAACTCTCTCCTGCTTCCGTAATCCTTAATGTCACACTTTACAGTCAGGGTTGCTTAGATTTACAGTAATAGTGTTGGGAAACAATAGATTGACATTCCGGAGGCGTGTCCTTTGCTCGTCCCGTTCCCGCTTGCTTCAACTTAATAAACCATCTTAAGATAGGTATAAATAAATGCGCTGTAATCTTGATTTCTAATAACTTTTGTTGCTGAGCCTTTTTCATTTGAACTCACGGAAGCCCTACGCAGCAATAGACTCTCGCATAGTAGAGGAGAATATAGATATGTGAATCATAATTTGAAAAATCATCATAATAGATACTACATATCTGATAGCTGCCTGGAAGGAAACTAAAAACAAAGAGTCTACATATGTCGACGTCACGGGTATATGTAAGAAGATG
>JAQFZY010000325.1:0-33182 GCA_034696285.1 Hypogastrura burkilli
AATTTACCCCCCCCCCCCCCCCCCCTCCCAAAAAAAATATATATTAAGTTATTATTAAATTCAATTCAGCAATTTAAATTCCGATTTAAACTCGGCTACCACACTGCCAAAAACTCTGCTCCAATTCCGGTATCGCCGCTATCTTTTCTATTAATTTCGATTTCAATTTCCGCGATTCTAGACCTGAATGTATGTTCTAATGTGAATATTGAGTATGCATCAGTGAGGAAACTACGGAATTAAGTGTAGTTTAACTCCGGACTACTTTCAGTAATAGGATCGAGCTATTTGGCTACCTGCACAGGACTTAGTACTTATGAATATGTGCTAAAAAGCTGGTAAAAGTGCTACTACAATCAAAACAATATTATTTCGGTCTACTTTCCATGGCAGACATCAAGGAATTGAAGCTCCTATTCCAGTTGAGCGAGTCCTTCCCAGCCTCTAGGTACACGATTAAATTATATCTCTTGCTACGAAAAAATGGAGTCAAATTGATATGTTCTTTTAAGAGCCCTGAACTAAAGAGTCTTCTTTTAAGAATAATAGGAAGATGAGTTACCCTCGACTGATTTACGTACTTGCAGGCCTCCTGGGCTCCATTCGCAAAGGCACCAATTTGGTAGATTGGCCCCTATACTAGCATGCCTTACAGAACAGACACACCTGAAAGGAATCATGAAGGGACTAAAAGGAGCCTCTGCCTAGTCTCTCCGGCATAAGTGAACGTCGTCTTCTTCTTATTCTTCAAAGTCACTTCCCGAGTCTCTTCTTGCACCCAAACCCTTTTCCTTCAGTCTTCCCTCGACGACCACCGAACCACAAGCATCCCAATCAGGAGTTTCCCAGCCACAAATATCCAAAAATTTAGTTCATCATGAAGGCCCTACTAACGGTTGCCGTTCTGACAGGTAAATACGAAACGAGGACATAACGCTGGAGAACTTGAAATAGTGCGCGCTAAAATTTGATTTAAAATTCCAGGGATTTTAACGTCGCATTTTGGCCGAAATACTAAACGCTGCACCTTAAGGTTTTATAATTGTATCCTTGCCATGAAAGAATTAAATATTTTATTTTAAAGTTCAAGTTATATATTTTTTTTTACAAAAATAGAATGGTCTGAAGTTTTTTTTAACAAAAGCTTGTTTTACTCCTCGCATATAAATTCCAAAGCCGAGACGAGTGGCTGTTACTGTGTTACGAAACCTAATTTGCATTAAAAAAGCGTTAGAGGAATGTAGTTTAGGAATGCTGTAAGCTACGCATAGTAAGCCCAAGCATCTTCTTTTGGCTACAGTACTACGTGCGGCTGGGTCATTATATCTCTGAGCCAGAATACACGTTTTGAGATGCGAAGAATGAAAGTAAAAGTTTTTTTTTTTGTGATTATCAATTGTTTGTTGCATTGCATTATGCATGGGCGCCGCTATACGCTATGTGTGCAAAAAATACAGAGGATAAGAATACATGCAGCTAATAACAGTGCAGGGTACAGGGTCGTTCATTCTGCTATATGCATTTTACAACAATACGAATAATACGAGAATATATAGGTACTACTGTGAGTACATGCAGGGGCGGCTATAGGGATGCGGTACCCTAGGCACGCAGACCAATATTTTACTTTTGCAATTTAAAGAACTTCTTTGAAAATGTGGCTAAATTTTACTAAAGTATTAAACTAATATTTAGCCATTTATGTTTAATCGTCGATTTTTGGTTAAAATGTAATACATTGTTTGTGAAATTTTGGCCCACGCCTCCACATCTAAATTCACCCTTTTGCTTTCACATTCAGCTGCCTGCTATGCTATGCTAATTCATAAATTATCTTTCTGAATTCCATCCATTTAAGCCTTTGGGCTCGATGTCATAATTGGTTGGCTAACTGGGCCCAGCCGTTGAATTAAATCATAACGTGTGAATTAATTCGGCTATACAGCGTAAGGCGTTTCCTACTTCCTACTTTCCTCGCCCGTGCTCTACTGCCTCGTTGGTCGAGGAGCTCCTTATTGCTTCATTGGTTGATTAGGCTTGTACGTTGTAGGCCAGGTCGGAAAACAATAAATCTTCCTTATTTAGCACAGATTCTTCCTGAGTGGGAAACTACGCCTGTAATAATTAAATGGTTGTACTTATGTAGGGATGGGTTGGGTTTGGGTGGGTCTTGCACAATATGAATCGAATTGGTAGTGGTGGCCATTTACTTGGATTGTTAGGTTGTGTACAGGGATTTAAGTGAGGCTGGGTATGAATGGAACAATTGAGGCCAATCTTACGTAGGGCTAAACTGTCATTCGTGCGGCAGGACAATTAACTATAAGTTGAGTGAAACATGTTACTGCTTGCCGTAGATTTATGAATGGAGCCTAGTGTTTCCAAACTTTTAATGGACCCCGCTTGAGGCAATACAGTTAAACGCATATCAATTAAGAGAGAGTAGTTTCATAATTTAATACATTTAAATGGTTAGATTATGCGTGTTTCAATTGGACCTACAAACATGTACGAAATTTTGGTCCCATCTAACCACATGCAAAATCTAAATAAATGCATGTTCCAGTTCTTCCGCCAATTAGACCAATTTGCACAATAGGTAGGATGCAGAGAATGTTTTTTTTTTAAATAATCCATTACTTTGTCCTAACGTTTTCGATGCACCTTTGATCCATACTATTCGTCTAGCAAATATCTGTGAAGCTTCAAAATAGCCAATCGCGATTTTAAACATGTCCATTGGTTGAATGTTGAATTTGACGAAGGCATTTATTTATTTAATGAGGTCGAGGTTAATGTATGGTCCAGATCCAGAAACGCAATATATGCGGAGTTGAATATTTAACGCGATTGATTCAAGTCAATTAAGATTGACCCTGACTATTCCTAAATGCTATACGTCTGGAGCAGGACTCATTACTTACGCTTTGGCCGGTGACCCCTGCATCACTAAGAGCCGGACCTCCCCCCATGCCACCTACTGCGACAAGTACCACATTTGCTCCAACAACCAATCCGTGGTCAAGGACTGTCCCAACGGGCTCGTGTACATTGGGGGCCGCGGGAGCGGGTCCATCCACTTCGGACAATGCGAATACAATCATAATGTTGACTGCTCTGGACGACCCCAACGAAGTAAATCCGCCTTCTTTCTCTAACCCCCTCTCTTTGGTTCTTGGCTCCCCTGTAGTGTTTGCCGTAGTCCCTCCCTCCCTCGGTCAACAGAGTGGGTCCAAGCGGCAGGACCAAATCAATCCCTGCGACAACAAGGGGAAGGTCGTGAGTGACGTTGGATACTGCGACCGGTACTGGGAGTGCGTCAATGGGCAGCCGGAACTCTATGACTGTCCCAATGGGCTAGCCTTTGCTGGGCGGAACCGCGGGGTCGCCGACGGCTGTGACTACCCGTGGAGAGGAAACTACTGCGAGGGGAAGCAGTTGGCCAGTAAGGGCTCATACTATGACCATGACCCATGACCCTAGTCCTCTTGATTGTTGATGCTTTTAACCCTCCCTTTTCAAGAACCATTATAGTATTTAGTATTGATTTACCCGCACCTTTTCACCTTTGCCATCCATATGTACACTAGACCCACCAATCGGAACGGAACACTGTGATTGGCTCTATGGGATATTTGGTCACGAGACCAGCTGTACCCGTTATTGGACCTGTTGGAACGGAACGGCCACAGAACAGCTCTGCATTGGTGGGCTCCTCTATAACGAAGAGACACATGCCTGTGATTGGCCCGAGAATGTCCCCGGATGTCAGAAGCACCGTAAGTATATGAACTTTGACCTTAAAAGTAATTGGTGGCGTATATCGAATCTTTAGAGGAGATTTTGGCGAATAAGATTGTGGAGAATTAATTGAAAGGGTGCAAAAAAAACCATTAAATACTCTGAAAATTTACTAACAACGGCATTTCAGGTTGTTACTTTAAATTTGGTTAGTTCAGTTTTTTTGTTTTTTTTTAAAGGGATATGGAAGTGTTTTTGACATAATCGTTTTCGCCACAGTCGCTTTTTCCACGGTGCTTTTCGCCAAAAATTCTCCGATCCATAAAATACATACCTATCACACTTTTTCCTCCCATAGCTCTCTGCAAGGATGACCCCAACGGTAACGTTCCGCTAGGGAAATCTTGCAACCGGTACTGGAACTGTCAAGGTGGCTACCCACGGCTCCAACGGTGCCCGGCCATGTTAGTCTTCGACAAGCGGTCCCTTCGTTGCGTTGTCCCGCCAACTGAAGACTGCGACATCCCATCAACTACCCCACCACCTCCAGAGGAAACCGAGGAGGAACAGAGACCTGCCCCGAGGCCCAGCCAGTCCCGTCAGCAGCAACAACAGCAGAGACCCCAGCAACAACAGCAGCAGCAACAACAACAACAGAGACCCCAGCAACAACAAAGACCCCAACAACAACAACAGCAGGGCGACTTTGGCGGGGCCCGACAAATCTTCTCTTCAAACCCGGAGTCTCAGAGCCCTCGAGCTCAACCTCAGCAACAACAACAACAACAGCAGCAACAACGCCAGTAACCTTCGAACCTCAGCATATTTATCTCTCAAAACAGATTTTTAAATAAATAAAACAAAATACAAAACTGAGGTGCTTCTGCGCCTGAGACAGCCTTAGGCTTCGAACTTCGAATAGGATTGTTGTAGTTGTAAGGATGGGAAGACAATGAAACCCGGATAGTACCAAATACCAAACAAATTCATGCACTATTGTTCCTTCATTACTGCTTTACAATGTATTCGAATGTATAAAAAAATATGAAAAAAGTTTTAAAGTAATTTTTTTTAGAAGAGGCTCTTCCATCATCCGTTGTCCGAACCAGGCTTCCATTTAGAACTTGACCTTTCCGCTGTAATATAAATTTAGGAGCATTAAGTTAAATCGTTAGGCTATTGTACCGCTACCTGTATTTTTTGTATACACACCCCTATGTTGTCTCGTTTTAGAAAATGTGAATAAAAAACTGCAGAAAACTGACAATTCGTAATTTGATAAAGCCTTTACCATGCAGTATGAACGTCAGACGGGTCCTCGCAGGTGAGGGAGGCCTCATTGAAGACGGCCCCGTAGCCGCAAGAAATAAGACGCGGGTAGCCCTCAACGCAGGTAATTAGACGGTGGCATTCTCCGGGGATCGCGTAGCGTGGGAATGGCCAGAACTTGTAGGCCAGGGTGCCGGGCTCAACCTTGTCAGGGCATTGGAATCCAACAACCTCTGCCAAATCCAAAAGAGTGGGTAATTTAAAAGTAGAAAAATGATAATGTAAAAAATTGTATTTAGAATAAATTAAATCGAAAATACTTACGTTCAGGGTTACAAACTTCCAGAAGGAGGTCAGGCCAGTTGCAAGCGTGATTCTTCTCATCATAAGCTAGCCCAGCCTCGCATGGAGTATCGTATTGAACTCCATAGGCGCACTTCACGTAGGAAGTGTCACAACCGCCATGTTGTTTCGGATACAGACCAAACTGATATTCACAGCCAGGAGTTGAAATCGGGTGAACTGAAATATCCAACGTTCATAAGTACATTAATTTAAGCTATGTTTTTTTTTAAATCGTTCATTGTTTTAAATGGACTTACTGTCATTTAATCGCTTGTCACAATGCACGGCCCAGTTGTAGTTGCAATGATTGTGAATGGCCCCCTTCCCGTCGAACAGGAGCCCGTTCTCACAAGTTTCCAAGGTCAGCGTCCCATTTTCACACTTGTAGAACTTGTCACAGTATTCGGGGTGCGGGGCTGTTGCGAGGCCGTATGTGTCCGGGCAGTATGGGACTCCCGGATGTTCTTGACCTGCATTTAAAAAAACATTCAAATAGTAATTGTATTCCTATCAAATCCAACTAAAGCAGTACTCATGGCGCATGCGCATGTAATGTAGTTAATCGTAATTATCTATGGTGTATGCTTGGAATCGCCAAGTTTTCAGTTTTGGCCACTGGGGTCTTCTTCGTTTATGATTTCCAAGAGGTCAAAGGTCAATTAATATCTCAAACTAAATAGCTTAAACCCAATTGGACCTTCCAAATGTTTTGTACATATATGCGTACTGTTGATCTAGGAGTGCGCATGTGCACGCCAATAAAGTGATGCCTATTCTTGCAGCAGCCAAATTTTAAATCTACGAGACACTTGTGTCACGAGACACAATTAAATAAGGCATATCTGATTACACGTAATCGTAAATACAGAGTGTTAATTGATTATGCTAATCGAAGTACCTAAGAGAATACAGAGGGCACAAATTAATACAAAATCAATTCAATTTTCAACTTTTAATACATTCCTTTTTACACGGATTGCACAATTCCGTAAGTGGTGAGGCGGTAGCCAGTTAGTTAACTACGTCTTTAAATGTACCTACACACGCCTAATTGGAATATTGTTGTTGTCATACCCAGCGTAAGTGTGACGAAGCCAAAGGCCACCAAGAAGGTGAGAACGGGTGTTCTGTTCCACAACGACATCGCGATCCACTAATGCAAGAACTAACTAAGTTGCCTGAATTATGCAAATCACTCTTTTACGGCTGATTCAAGCCAACTATCTACTCTGGGTACGTATTTGTCAACCTTTAGTGGCCTGTGTGTGAACGGGTCTAGAGCTAATTGTAAAATGGGTCTTTCTTTGACTTGGAGTGGACTGAGGCTAAGGAATGCAGGGAACCTATGCCTACCCCTTCGTTAAAACGGATTAGAATGTTACTTCCAAGACAATACAAATTATACTGTGGGAAGGAGTACTGGGCAGGGAAGGAAGGATAAGCTGCATCTTAAGCCGTGGGAACCCTTTTAGGACTTCCACGTAAATACAGAGTCCGCTTGTTGAAGCCTGACTTAAAAATGTGGAAAACTGAGCATGACCTTACACCCTTTAACCCACTTCGTGCCTTTCAGATTTGTGTGGATACTAGGAAATCGATCAGCCTTAAAAGCCCCATTTCAACCGTAACTGGCCCTGTGAAAGGTTGACCTGCATTTAAAAAGATTGACAAGGTTGACAACAATACGTTGTTATAAAATAGGCTCATTTATTGTATTTCCTCCTGCCGGAAAAATTACACTAGTCCTTGAAATATTTTTTTTTGGTATAATAATATACTCTTTTCCGGGGCTAAATAATAATCTACATATTTATCACGGATACCTACTATGGAAAAACTAGGAAAAATCTTCACTACAGTAAACCTTGTTTGATTTAATGAAAATTACTTCCTCTCAGTTTAAACGGTAACTTAGATAGTAGGTACAATAAAACTAAGTCAGGAATAATATGATTTGATCTAAAAAACTGGTTTAAAAAAACTAAATGCACTTATTTCTGTAATTGCATTTGGTAGGATAATGTTGTACTATTGGCCTTTTGCCCTTACAGTCAATATTTTTAACTCATCCATGACTCTTTTCTATGTATGTAGATAGTGGGTAGTAAACCAGTTTTCACAGAATGCGAAGATTATTGGCCTGTGGCCTTTGAATTTGAACATCCTTGATAATGATAACGCAAACAATGACTGTCTTACATTCTATGTATGTATAAAAATAGGCAATTATTAATCTGGACATCTGAAGCCAGCGTAGAAGTTCATTTTGACTCAAGGCTCAAGATACGGTGCCGCTCTGCTTATTACATTGCATCCCGGAATCAGATTTACCTTATTATCATTATCTGCTTACAAATTATATAATTAATTATGACAATTTAACGCCTAAGCCTAGCAATTAGCGTGTGCACGTAATTTGGCACTACATGACTCTTAATTAAAGTCTGGCTTTGTGGAAATATTTGTCTAGTGTTGGTAATAGGAGTGAATGCCGAAGGGATTGCCCTCAAGAATGTTCCGCCACGTAATCCTATTTAATTCAACATAATTGTAATTACCATAACCCTCTCACCTGATGCAACGAAAATTATACCGTATACAAATATGATTGTAAATATGCAAAATGGGGCTTGGTCCTCGTACAATGTCCAAGAGGAGACGAGGGCTCACTTTCCATTTCTAAACTGGTTTTCGGGTCAGGATTTGGGACACCTTCAGCCTCATCATTCATTTTTAGAACTATATAATGGCCCATAGCCTATAGATCATAGAACCTCCAAAACTTTTACTTTCGTCCCTTTTGTTATCTCATCAACTCATTGTCTGCCTGTCTGGCCCGATGGCCCCATCCTGATGCAGAATGCAGATGCTCAGATTTACATACAGAATGGTTGGCTGGCCCGGAATTACAATTTAAGAAAGTTTCAGCTCCTAGGTACTGTACCTACGTATTCCTTCTCCAACACAAATATTTATTTTTCTTTCTTTTTTTCTTATAAAAATAGTACGTTCTCTTCGGAGGCTATAAGTAAATACATTACAACACAACAGGTAATGGGATGGTAATAATTATTCAGCGTCGGCAGGACTGGCCAGAGCCGCATTCCTCTTCCTTTTAAGCGTCGTCGAACCATTTCTCACTGTAATGCCAAAGAATATAAAAATTAGTATTAGTAACACGCTTACCCATAAACCTATAACAATAAGCCAGTTTGCATATGGGAGCCAGAGGACAAGGAACTCTGATGGGATAATTACAAATATGTTAAAGAGCCAGACTCTTAAGTAATACAAAAAGTTGGGATGCACTTCTAAAGAGAACCGGTTCTGTCATAATGGACAATGGCCAATGACCATATTAGCATAATAAGTATTACTCAATTTTTTAATTCGTGAACGAAAGCCATGCCAAGTGGGACTCTTACCAGCCAGGTACGCTTTCCGGATCTTCGCATTTGAGGTTCCCTTCGTGGTAGACGGTTCCGGCAGGGCAGGAACCCAGCTGGGGCTGGATCCCGTTCCGGCAAATGTAGAACTTCTGACAGTCCTCGTTGTGGGGGTAGGTGGGATGGGGCAGGGGGCGACCGTTGTGGGCGATCACGTCATTGTCGGGGCACGAGAAACCGTCGGCAAGCTTCTCTGTAGGGCACAATGAATAAAAATGTCATGGAAGAATTCAGAATCTCCCAGATATCCCAAAACTGTACAAAATATCCCATACATGTCCCACATATCCCAATAATGTCCAAAATGTGCCAAGTTTATCCCAAAGATGCCGCTATACTGTCCCAAAATATCCTCAATACGTCCCAAAAATGTCCCTACTCCAAAGTATCCCAAAAGGGTCTCCCAAGAATGTCTCAAAATGTCGGGAAATTGTTTCCAAATATCCCAAGGTTGTCCCAAGGATCTCCCTAGAATGTTCCCAAATGTCCTAAGTATGTCCCAAGAACGTCCTAAATATCCCAAATGTGAGAAGTTGTTCCCACGAATGTCCCAAGGGTCTCCCTGTCCCCAAATATCATACGTATGTCCCAAGAACGTCCTAAATATCCCAAATGTGAGAAGCCGTTCCCACGAATGTCCCATAAGCATCCACAAAACCTTTGTCTTATGCCCCAAATATGTCCCCAATGTACTCAGTATGCAGCAATTCTCAAACCTCCTGGATATGACCCGGATTCCCAATTTGTGTCCCGAATTTTCAAACTGTCCCCTCGGATTCTCAAGCCCCGTCAAACTTACCCTTTTTCCTGTTCTCCTTCTCGCAGCCGGGTCGGGCTGCCGTCTCGGGCCATCCGCAAGTTCCCTGGTAGTCATCGTAGATGAGGCCGCTAGGGCAGCTCATCATGTTGGCGACTCCGTCGACGCAGTTGTAGAACTTGTCACAGACTGAGGGGTCCTCGTGAGAGAAGTACCCGTTCTTACGGGGGCACTGGACCGAGGACTGGGCGGGCTCTGTAGGAAAAAAAATCAATAGCTATTGGTAACGGTAGCTGAGGGAATGAAGTATTATTTACAATGCCCAAATTCGGTCAAAACACTTACGAAGCTCTGTTCGATCCCCGCACTCCACACTGAATGGGGAGTCACACTTGGCATGGTTAGGGCTCTTGACCTCGAATAGGAGCCCGTCCGGACATAGCTTGGTGTCTGCTACGCCGTCGTTACATTCGTAATATTTGTCGCACTGTTTGGGATCTATTGCAAATAATTGTAAATACAATTTGAACCAAGCAAGAGGTATTTTGAAAAATTTAGATTTTCAAAATACGAACCTGGGTAATACCCGCTCTTTTCCAGACACTGGTAGCCTAGCGTGATACCCACTGTAATGCAAAGGAAAGAGATGGGCAGTTAGCAAATGTAATGTAATGCTGCCCAAACACAATATGGAAATTATATACTTAATCTAGATGCTTGTCAAACAATATGACGCAGGTCGGGTATGAATCCCTTAATAAATCGAGTATAAACTTTGTAGCCAACATTTATACAGTACTTGGTAATTTCCATACTTAGTTTTGGGCCAAAGTATATTTTTTAGGACAGTAGTAAAATAAAAGGGAAGGTCAGAGGTGAACGGGGCGGGGGCGGCCTTACCCAGGGCAAAGTAGATGAGGAGAGCTCTGGTCATGGTGGAGACGATATTTGAGCACTATTTGAGTAAGATGTGTTGAGCACGAGAGGAGCGGACTAACTAAATCTTTGAGAGCACCAATTTACCCAAAAGACGCCCAAGATTCCCCCCTAAGCCCTCCATAGATAAAGTGAAATTTCCTCTTGGCCAAAGGATCGTATGGAAAGTAGGCTAATAAAGTGGAGAGGGCTCGTGGACCAAAAATTCCGTAACGTAATAGGTTATTGTCAACGTCAACCCTTCTACGGTTTGGCCCATCTCGATGTCTTCAACCCTACCGTCGTGGCTACGAATTTCTGGGGTGGAACCTTGTACTACTAAAGTCCTCATGCCCTTAGACGCCCAGGGATCCAAATCAAGTACCTACCTACGTGTAGAGTCATACAATGTATGTACTAGGGATGCACTTTGTATTTTGTGTGAGACCGAAATAAATATAAGGATTCAGCCTACTAAGCTCAAAAGTAGACTATGCGTTGAAGCGGAGTCAGTAATCAGTTCAAGGCCTAAGTCAACATCCGCCTACGGTATTTTTACCCCAAGCAGTTACTTTTGGTAAATGATCCTAATTTTGTGGAAAATAATACTTTCGGTGATTGTGAGGTAGTTATAGTGCATCAGAAATAGTTTCTGTCCTACTGTATGAAATTCAAACACAGATTCCTTAGCAGTGAGCGTAAATTATTCGTATTTATTTAATGGTGGGGGCAAAATAATGGTTCGGAATGGATACATGCGGTTTTTGAATAGTAGTATGTCAATACTGCAGTAAAAACGTTTAAGATATCAGGAACATTAAATATATATAGGTCATTTATTCCTGGTCCCGGTTCTGCTGTTGAGCCTGTGGGCGCTTCAGCTTGCGCTTAGTCCCAGAGGCCCCTGGGGCCGGGCGCGGCTTTGGAGTTGTGGCAATCTCACCCTCTTCGTCGTAGTCCAGGATCCCCTTGTACCAATCCTTACTGGAAATGATTTAAATATTGGAAAGTCATTAACCTTACGATAATACAGAGACAACATTTTAATTTGTTACTTGGATTTACCATTCAGGAACATTCTTTGGCTTGTCACATCGCCCCGTCTTCTCGTTGAACACTTGGCCCATTGAGCAGCCGTTCTTCCGCGGCGTCTTCCCGTCAATACACACGTAGAAGAATTGACAGTCTTTGGGGTCAGCGTAGCGGGGATGGACCATTTGGCCGGCCTGGAGCTCGCCTTCAATCTTCGGGCAGTCGAATTCAAAGAGCTCTGTAGGTAGGTATAGGAATTTAAATAAATTATAGTTTAAGAAAAAATCGTGATAATTTGATTTTGGTAAATGACGCGCTGATATACAAAATTAGCGCGTTTACTTTTGTAGAGATTTGAGGTAAAGAAAAAGCTCGCTCCGAGCAGCGCCACGCGTGCTAAGTCATGTGCATGTCATTACATGTTGTTTTCAGTCTCATTTCATATCAACATGCAACGTTAAGTCATGCTCATAATGACGGTCGTTCCTTTTGAATGGTTCGGGATCCGAATGCTGCCCTGAAATGCTATATTTTCCTTAGGAATGCTAATCCAGGTTTCAGTCATGCGCGTTAAAGTTGGTGACTGCATGGAATTCTAAATTTTTCGTTTTGCGCGACAAACTTAAAGTTAGAAAACGAATCTAGTTCCTGTTCCGACTATTATAATCAGTGTAGCTTTTTTCACCTTTAAGGCATTAAATAAACGTAATTGTGTGAACGTAAACAAATGTGAGGGCATGTAAACTGTAGTAATTCTACAAAACCTACTGACATCCTATCCTTTCTAATTGGTACGTAACTAAAAGTAAGTACACATTTAGCTAGATACATCTTTATCTTCACCAATCCAATACCTAATCAAAACTTCAAGGCAAAGAAAATAACCCATCAGCCAGTGCATTATACCTGCTCACGTTAGAATTAATTACAAAACCGACACTAATGTGTTAAAATAAGTGCTGGTATTTCCTGAAGGAACTGACTTTCGTTTTCCACCATTAAAAGGACATTGCCTTCCGATGGATACTACGATAGTACGTTGGATTAGAGATTGGACGCAGATGGTCAAGCCAGAGGCCAGAGTGTATAAATGACACTGTCATGTCAATCCAATCAGAGCCCCCACCTGCTCCGCAATGAATCATCCCATTCACACAGCTAAACCTATTATTTGTTGAGATGTAGAGACAAGAAGGAAAGTGAATTCGAAGCCACATAGGTACATCGAAATAGCCGTGGATATTTTTTTTCCCTTTACAGATACGTTCACTTTTGGTGTTCTGCTTTTGATTTGATTTGAGGAGCCGGCATTACAATTTACATATTTGCTCCAAATGCAGATTAATTATTTGATTACCTCCTGAGCTGCAGTGCTGCTTCTTGGCCTGGTCCGGCCAGGTGCAGGTTCCAGTCTTGTCACTGAAGACGAGGCCGGCGGGACACATAATGGCATTGTAGGCCCCGTCAACGCAGAAATAGAACTTGTCGCAGATGTGCTCGTCGGCATGGGCAAAGTAGCCGTTCTTCCGGGGACAGTGTTCGCTGGCCTGGGCGGGCTCTAAAGTCCGAAATTGCAAAATCCGTTTAGTTATATTACCAGCCAATTACAATTGTGGTAGTTTTAAATTTTTAATACGTATGTTAGGTTAGGTTTGTACTACAGAAACTTATGTTAGGTTAGTTTTGGGCTATTGAGCTAGTACGTAAAAGTTAGGTTAGGTGAGGTTTGGACTACAAAAAAATTAGGTTAGGTTAAGCTTGGGCTACAAAAACGAAATTATTTCTTTCGATAATATAGATTTTCCTAGAAAAATAATTTTTTTTTCTGAATCAAAAACACAAACCGTTTTTGCATATATTTTGCACTCACGTCTCTCCTGCCGGCCCTCACAGTCCACAGCATGAGCGAATTCGCACTTCTCCACGTCAGGCCCCGCATCAATGAAGACTAGGCCGTCAGCACAGAGGCGCTCCGTGACCTTCCCGTCCTTACAATGGTAATACTTGTCACACTGATAGGCGTCCGGGTAGAAGCCATTGGGCTCAGGGCAGACCTCTGACACGCCAGACGGGGCCTGGGTCGTGGCCATGGCAAACTTCTGACCCTGCGGGTTTGGTCGTTTCCGACGTTGCTGCTGTGTCTGAGCATCTGCAAGAAATTCAAAAACAATTATATATTTTTTAGGAGCTGATTTCTTTAAATACTAATGCTAATTCCTAATTGGATTACCTGAAATGTAAATTAGGCCGCAGAGGAGGAGCGGCACGAGATGGATTGACTTCAGCATTATGAATTATGATATATGACTGAGGAGCTCAAGTCCACTGACAGTAATAAAAATACAATGGGCCTTCCAAGCCTACTTAATGCTAATGTTAATGTTCTAATGTTGGACAGACAGGACGCTGACGCTGCTGTTCCCTCTTGAACTCTTGAGCTTTTGTGCTAAATTGGATTGGCTTCTGGGGAATGAACAAAGGGAGCAGATCGAGTTTGCCGTGAATTAGAACTTCACCCTTCCCTTACTGCTTCCTTCCTTCTTCTCACCTTGCTGCATTCGGCATCTAATTGAAAGATGAAATCAAAGGGAACTATGTTACAGTTAAGTTCTCATAGTGCACAGTCCAGCTTAAGTGCCTTGGGAAGGGTAACTAAAAATTAAATCCCTATGGGCTTATCCTGACTCCTGATTTAACCATGTTCTTCTTCCTATTTATCAGCTAAAATAATTACCTTAATTAATAATGTACCATAATTTAAATTTAAATCCCCATGATCCCAGAAAACTGTAACGCCTGTAATGTTATACTTACTCCAAATGCAAGGCGGCAGAACCCTGTAAAATGTATCATTTGTCTTGTCTTGCCTGACCAAGGGCTCACCTTCATAGTTGGTAACTTTGCCAGGACAGGCTACCTTCTGTCAAGGATGGGCCCATGATCGACGACAGAGACGGATGGCCATGCTCCACTTGGAACTTTCTCTCTCCGTTTCTATTTAAGGAATTGAAATAGAAAATGACAAAATTGGGATTGAGATCCGTACAGTTTACAGTTAAGTGGCCATCATACTCTTTGTTAGTCCTTTTAAAAGATTATCGGCCCCTGTAGTTAGTATACTAACTACATAGATAGTTGTCATTATGACTATGTATTTTTGTATTGTACCTACGCAGCGATAATTAGTACTCATGACCCCGAGGGGAACACGCTTCCGGATTCGTGAGTAGAGGTCAACCTCAGTTAACGACAATAATATATGTATCAACCAGATTAATATATTTAAATTGTAGCATAGAAGCTGGCATGGCAAGGGAGTTCATTTTACAAGATTTACCTATGATTAAAAAATATACAATTATTCAGGTCTTAATTTTTCCATTAAAAGAATGCACTTTTCAATACTTATGCGTGTAAAGCCTCCTAAGCTTGCCGATCCCTTCAGGCTCAGTCGTTCGACCAATTTCATGTCTTGTATTTAATGCTGCACCAAAATTTAGATTTTAGCATAAAAGTACAATAAAAAGTTAGATTTCTCAAAATGTTGTTAAAAGATAGAATACATACAGAATTAACAAAATGTACAAGAAATGTGCATTACAGACGACAGAACTCTGCAGTGAAGTTGCTCCCTACGACAGCCATCTTCAGTATCAGATGCAAACTACATGCTAATTCTTCCGGCTCCAGTCCAGTCTGAGTTTCAATTACTATATAAGTAGGAAGTCACTGGACTGCTAATTCTATGAACTTTTTAAAAATGAATTTTGCATTTTCCGAGTCGACAGGCTCCAGACCCGATTTCCAGAGCCTATAAAAACTCCCTGCCTCCCTGCCCCTCCTACCACTAGCCATTTTATTGTACCCGGTTGAACATTCGCTGCCTTGCAATTTTATTTTAGCTCTTTGATTTTTAGCCCTACAAGTTAGTACTCATTTAGAGAATTGCAGCAGTAATAATGTCTTTTAAATTATACACAGTCCTAGGCCTAGGTTTGGTTTCCTTTTTCGCTGGTGAGTAGTAGTTATTTTAGGCATGGGCTGGATTCCTATTTTGTCATTTTCCGCATTATGATTTGTCTTAAATTAAATTGTTTGTAATATTTTCATTTACCTAGGAGCCTTTGGTGAGCCTACAGAAGAATGCCTTCCACTCCCACGTAACAAGACGCTCTTCATTTCCGACAATGTCCAGTGTGACAAGTACTACGAGTGCGGGAAGGCTGGGAAGCTCACGGAACGACTCTGTGAGGACGGATTCGTCTTTTCAGAGGCCATTCGGCAGTGTGACTATCCGCATAATGCCAATTGCGAGAAGCGGCAATTACTTCGTAAGTATTTAGACGAAATTCTTGTAATTTGCAGGCTCCAGGCAATGAAGGTTTCGTACTATTTGAATAGAAATATTTTCTCAACAATTTTAATCTTTTTGCGAATATTTGAGCCAATTTTTTCGATATTTATAATATCCGAATCTTTAAAATAATTTTTCTGCCCGAATTCCAATTTTTAGACTTTTTTCCCAAGATCCAAATTCTGCAGAATTTTTCTGCCTGCTGTAAATGTTTTAACCTTTTCTGCACAAAATCTAAGGATTTCGGACTTTTTCTGGTTTTGTAGTTTTTCTCTATACCTACTCCAAATGCTGGGGAATTTTCGCGAACCATTACTACATTTATAGAATTCTATTTTTACAGCTCAAATTTCTATAAAAACATAATTTTGAACCACATCCAATTTTGATTTTTAATTTTTCAGAGCCCTCCCAGTCCAAAGACCACAACTGTGAGCGTTCCAACGGTTTCTACCCCTTCCCGCCCTCCATTTCCTGCCAGAAGTTCTACCATTGCCTCGAAGGAGTCGCCTACGAGAAGACGTGCCCTGAAGGGATCGTCTTTGACCCCACCAAGGCCACCTGCATGCACCCTGACCTCGCCAATCGGGTCGAGTGTACTGCTAGCTCCGTCCTCAACTTCCAGTGCCCCAACCAGAACCAGAGGTTCTCCAAGCTGAGGTTCGGGGACCACGATCGTCATGCCCATCCCACTGACTGCCGGAAGTTCCTCATCTGTCTTATGGACGGGAAGCCAAGGCTCGGAGGCTGTCCAATCGGCAAGGTCTTCAACCCTAAGACTGGCTTCTGTGATTCAGCCAAGAACGTCCCTAGTTGGTAAGCCGGATTTTGGAACTTGGATTTCGTATTTTGTACATTTTGCTAATTTTTGTATTAGCTATCATTTAACTTATTACAGAAAAAACTTTATTTTGTGATTACATTATGAAGAGAGTCAGGGATTTCGTTTTTGTATTTTTGAATTTTGTCTCTTGTACCTACAAACTTATTCGAAAATTTTTGTCGTCCTGAATTAAAAAAACTTAATATTCATGCTGCTCACAAATGTAGACTTAGACCAAAAGTAAAGCAAATAAGTAAATATAGATGTTGGACGCAAACGTTTAGTCAGTTCATGGATTCATATTCGTTTGATATGCCATACGTAACCTGAGTCATATTTAGTGTTCAACATCTAGATTTCTTCTTTTCCATACTTCGGTCTGGGCGCATTAAGTCCAAGCTAATTTTAAATACTTCATGTTGATTTGAATTCACATTATAATTTGCAACTGTCTCTGTTATTTCAGCAAGGACTACTACGGGAAGAAGACGGACAAGCTCTCCTTGTACGACATGGAGGCCCTTGAGAAGATGGGCGAGGAGCTGCCGAGCACGTTCAGCGGGGAAGACGACGATTCTTCCGAGGAGTCTACGGCTGACAAGGACAAGTCCAAAAACTCCAAATCAAGTGATAAGAAGTCAAAGTCGGATGACCCAAAGTCCAAGGACAAGGAGGCACCCAAGGCCAATTCCCTCTAGAAAGTTAACCTCTATTTTAATCCCGGTACATTACATATTACTACTTTTAAATTATTCAACGTCATATCATACTCGTAGCTAGTGAACTTTGAAAGTGAGACTCTATCCAAGTCAATTTTGTTTTATTTATTAGTAAGATTTGAGCCTCAAGTAGAAAAATAAAGGAACTGTGAACAAGAGTTCTAAGCTTGTAGTTGTAATATTTAGCTAATTTTTGATATTCGATATTCATATGGCGTCGTAGCGCATGAGGGAATTTCTCGTAAGGTCAAAATAGAAGGGTGAAGGCTATAGCTATTTCGTACGTAGTAGGTACATATAAAATTGCAAAAAGGAGCTAAATATTTGTAGCTTTTATAAATTGGCGAAAAATGGCAAGTAGGTACGGAGTCTTTAAAATTGCGAGATTCATGGCTTAATGGCAGGCAGTTGGTGCTGGTATTAGATAGAGTTGTCGAAGCTCCTGAGTCGCTTGATAGCATCCAGAACGTCACGAGGGTAGTAGTTGGCGCTGGAAAATTTATAAAAGTTAACAAATTACCATTCACAATTTAACCAATCAAATAAGGATATAATTGGCAAAATTCCGATCTTACCACTGCGGGACCTTCTCAGGCTCATCACAGACGCCCAGTTCCGGGTTGAAGACAGTCCCGACCCCGCAGGAGAGAGCCCTTGGCTTCGTGCCCTCCACACAGACATAGAACTTCCGACAGTCCTGCGGGTCAGAGTACCTTGGGTGACCCAGGTCGGCCTCACTCCGAACCCCGGGACACTGGAACCGGAGGAACTGGTTGGCATCGCATTCCGGGACCTGATCCGGCCAGTCACATTGGATTGTTTCGGAGTTGAAGGCCAGGCCCTCGGGGCAGTTCTGGACCGAGGCCACGCCCCCGACACAGCTGACATATGACCCGCAGTCGGTTGGGCCGGAGGCCATCCTGAAGAGCCCGTATTGATGCGGGCACCCGCCCGTGGATTGGGCTGGCTCTGCAAATGTTAATCAGAGTTAATGTTAGTAGGCATGCGAATTAGTGCCATCTGTATAGGCGCCGGCACTAGTTTGTAATTAATTCATTAGGCTCGTCTTCAGTTCCCTTGAAAAAAGTTTGTGGCCTTCAGTTTAGCTTCCTGAGTCTCTTCATCAGAGAATTCAGTAAAAATTACTGAGACATCCCCATTAGTTAAAATTTACATGTTCAATAAAAGCATCGAATCTAGTGATAAGCCATAAGTACAATAGTAAGCAATATTTCATTGGGACGATGTCAGTTGTCTTAATTGGGTAAGTAATATGTAGGTATAGCTTTTAACCTGTGCATAATTATTTTATGACAGTAATTTATAATTTTTTGTTTACAGTAAAAGCTGTAATTTTGATGCAGTTGACCTCGCACGAGCCGTCAGTCAACTATCATAGGTATAAAAATATGAAGATGCTTATACGAAATATTTCCTTGAACTGCATTCTGAATTTCTTGTATTTGCTACTCAATAAGTTTACATATATTGTAGCCCAAAACAGACTAGCGAAGTTAACAACAGGTGTAAACCGAACATTATGACTCAGGTCAGGTATGTAATATGAAATATGAACCGAGGAAGCATGAATCCATCGTCCAAATATTTTAGCTAAATTCCATAATTGTGTTTTGGGCTATATATTTTTGGATAGAATTAAAATATTGAGTCGTTTTGCGTTAATCTTACACCGCGTTCAAGCAACAAGTGTCTAAGCTACATGCTGCAGTAATAGCAATACATGAAACCGGGTAACTACGCAAATAATTTAATGCATAGGTACCAGCTAATTTGGTCAGGATTTTGCGATTTCTGATTATATTTATCCTGCTTAATTGCAATTATAGATAAATTAAATTATTTGCAAAGCGTCAGATTATTAACAAAGAAATTGATAAATTAAAATACTAAAAGTGACACAAAGCTTCGCCCGATTCTGATTATAACCTTTCGCACCTTATACGTATACATATAACCCATCCCATTAATATTAATTTCTGTTCAAATATTATATTCAGTAATACTGGTTTATCGTAAATCGAAAGCGAAAATACCTACAACTATAATTACGACCTATAAGAAAATAATAAGCGAACAGGTCACGAGTCATGAGGTCAGCGTATAGTCGACAGTAAAAATAAAGAAGCTTTATTTAATGCTATTTTCTCGTACAAAATCAGTAACAAGTAAGTAGTTCCTAGATATCTATACCTAAATACAATACTAAAGCCATGGTTGAATTAAAAATATAGTGGTAGTTTTACATAAAAAAAAAAGACTAGGTTGTTGGCTGAGTAATAAATTAATAGCTACGAGGCTAGAGACAATAAATAATACCGTAGGCAGTCTCATCTTTACACATTTTCCATAAATCTTCATTCTCCCAGTCAGGTTTCAGGTTACTTATAAATATTTTGGAATAAATGTGACGCGGTAGTGGTAGTAAAGCATGTCCCCCTGGTCCATCGTCCATATGCCCATAGAAGAGGCTAGGAAATGTGTGTCCAAGTTGGTCCATAAAAGCTTAGTACAGTTGTTGTCGTAGGTTGTTGTTCAGACTAACTCAATGTTAATCATAGAATCCAAGGTAACTTTATGGGCTAAGGTAAAAATAGGTCTGTTTTTCTGGATTTCTCAAGGCTGACCTTCGACCTTCCGGAAAAAAAGGTTTATAAATAAGAAGGAAGGTGTAAGAGTGCGTTTTGGTTGAAGAAGTGTCTAGCCGATCCTTGGGAGCCGCTTAAAACCTATTAATAGAGATAGGAAAAACACATTCATTCACTATTTGGAATAACAACAGGTCGAAGGGCATTGTGTAATGCTATTGAAATTGAAAACAAAAATCCAAAAATAATGTTTAGGGAGTTGGCCTTATATTCTCACATCAAAACAATAAATAACAGCGTAAGGCTAATAGATAGCTTGCGATTTGCTGTGCAACCTTAAGAATAGCCTGAAGCGACGTCGCCATATTCAAAGTCCTGAAAGCGTATGATTATTTCCTTTACAAAGCCATTTTTTTAAATACAACATAAAATAAAATATCCTTAAGTATATTTATTAGGCAGAATTTCTCAAGTAACAAAAAGCGTTCAGCTCCTTGCGTAAAAAAACGTGTGGTCAATTCCGTACGTTATGTTTCGTATGCCAGATCTTTAACAATCTAATAACGCAAGGACTGCTTATTCGATCAGAATTTGGAATGTAAAGTGTGGATCTTCCCCTAATGGGCCATGGCCCTACAATTTACAAGTCTATAGCCTATAATCATCACCTCGATTTGCAAGGGACGAGAGGATTTTGACTATTGAAAGGGAAGATGAGCAAGATTTGGCTTGTGTAAGTATCACAATCATAACACTCTTTAGCACTACAGGCATACATGCATTACCATTTACATTACAGATTACACCTTCTCGTCGCCCTAATCATTTTGGAATGGCTAAGGTAGATGGGAAGAAGTTATGATTATGACTTACGAGTTCTCGTCCTTGACCCGCATTGAACCTCCTGTGGATAGGCACAGGGATAGCGAGGATAATGGCTGGTCCGGTCGTCAAAGAAGAGACCGTCCGGGCACAACTTCCGCTCCGGAAGACCTTCCTTGCACTCTACGTACGCGTCGCATTGCTGGGGGTCAGGGAAGTAACCGTTCGGGACGGGACAGCTCTGGGCCTGGCCTGTAACAACAATTTTGGAATTTTAAATCACCTGGAATTTTAACATCGAATAATAAAACGTTCCGAAAAAGTTATAATATTCAGTGGAAAAACTTAGTTTCTTGTGGACATTACTGTCATTTTGTCTAACAACAGATTCCTTATTCCGAGCTGTAAAGCCTATGAAAAATGTATTGATTTAAAAATATGGAAGCTTTGTGCAGATAGAACCAGAAAGAAAAAGAAATTCAGTTAATTTAATTTAATAGCATGGAATCTTCGCTAATTCAGAGTCTTACTATACTTATAACTTGCATAGCACGCACGGGAAATTTCAGTTCAATAAATTGCAGACAAATTGCTAATGAACTAATGTTCAGGCATGGATCGATCGCATTGAAACTTTAAATCTAACCTACACCCTACGCTTACGCTGGGTTTCTAACATTCGAATTTTCCCTATTTACATTAAGGGATTAACTGAGCTTCAACGCAAGCAAATTCTATATTTGAAAATTGTTCCCAATCAAATAGATTCGAAATTCGGACGCACCATGCTGGATCAGAGCAGAAAGGCAGAGGGTGGTGAGGACGAAGTATGAAGTCCACATTCTGTATGCTAAACTGTATCCAGGTGAGTTCACTATGATTGAAACTTTAATTCCTTAAGGCCTGTGAACTGTGTAGCTGTGCTTGATATTGGAGTCTGTGAAGATGAGCGAGTTGGCCCCGCTCATTTATAACCTTTTCCAAGACTACCAGGGTTTTCGAAGGCCCAGTCATGGCTCTCAGCATAGTAGCCCAGATATACTAACTAGTAGTACTCCTAAAATTCATTTAGGAATGGAGTAGGCCGAATTGGCCTTTCGTAGGCAGGAGCCTTCTACATAGTATATGGATATGAACCTCACGATATTTCCATTTACTGACACAAGAAGTGGGCATGGACACGATGGGATAATCAACCAGTATCAGCCCCGTCCATGCCTTCACATACCTTTTGAATTAGTAAGGTAGGGCTACCACTGCTCTTACACCCATTGTAACTCATGAGATCATCCTGAGTAGGTAACAGTAAGTAAGAGCTTGAACAGTGGCCAATGTGTGGACCCCAGTTGGCCGCCACAAAAATGACGTAAGATCATCTCGCCTTCTAGAAACTAGGGACTGCGTGCTTCCTTTTGAGGAATCCCCATTGGAATGTTTATATTTGGTAAGTAGTTAGTATAGGTATACGGATTTGGATGGGGGAGCTAAGTGAGTCACCGAGAGCCCGGAACCCGGCTCCCATGCGGGACCCAGATGAAGCCCGAAATACTCCGGACAATAATTCTTGGTAAATTGCAAAAAAAGGTGGATGTCACGGGGTGTCACGAAACCGAAGCATAAGATACAGAGCGGTTCCCAGGATTATACAGAAGGAACAGGCATAACTTCCCACGTGGCCATGACATAGTTGTGGGGACTTCTGAGGAATGAGTGCCGACTTCCGGCCTTAGGAATTTCAAAATAGGTTAATTCAAATGCGACGGAGTCAGACCTTATCGATTTGGGAATACCAATTTGTATTGGAGGCATTCATGCCCGCCAAGTATACACTAAATTGAGAGCCATGAATGAATCAAACTATGCAAGCCTGCGAACGACAGGATCATACCTTATAAATTCATACTCGATCGATTTATGTCAATTTGAGAATGACAGATTCATACTTTATCGATTCAATCCCAATCGATTAATATTAATTCCTAAACGACTGATTCATATGTCTACCAATTTGTGCATGACGAACTCATACTTCATCGATTCATACCTGATCGATTCCTAGTATTTTTTTTAACGACGGCCTCATATCCAATTGGTTATACCAATTTGTAGATGACGGATTCATGCTTTATCGACTCATACCAATCAATTCCTACTCCTTTTAACGAAGGGTATAACTAATCGGTTCATACTAATTTGTGCATGACGGATTCATACCTTATTGATTAATATCCGATCAATTCCCACTTTTTTCTTAACGACGGGTTCATACCGCATCGGTTCATGCCTAATTGTGAATGAGGGATCGGAATCATACTTCATCAATTCATACCCGATCGATTCACTGTAATTTGTTAGCGATGGATTCATACACAATCGATCCATAGTAATTTGATTGCGATAGATTCATACGCACTCGGTTTAAACAAATTTGTGAATGACAGATTCATACATTATTGATTCAAAACCGATCGGTTCACATTATTTCCTAAACGACGGATTCATCCACAGTCGGTTCATACCAATTTGTCCCATGACTGATTCATATTCATACCTGCTCGCTGCTCGAATTATACCCGATCGATCCATATTAATTTAAGAGCGACGGATTCATACCCGATCGATTCATATTAATTTGCTAGCGAAAGGATTCATACCTGTTCGATTCCTACTATGTATGCAGCGCTCTTACTAGTATATTAGTTAATGGTAGGTTTTACTTAATTATTACCGCATTAATAATTATCGGCTCATATCGGGTTACACATCATGCCAAAGAATAAGCTTATTCCTGGTCGTACATGAAATACGTTGAATTATAATATTAATACAAGACTACAAGTCATATTGACAGCAAATGCGGATTTTAAAGTTTTTACTGACCTAAAACGCCTTCCAGGGTAAAAGTCACACCTGAGCACACTTCATATCAGCTAATTCGGGCTAATTCACACAATACAGAAATTCACCCTGAATTTCATACTTTGCTATATTGCAAAAGGTATTGCTCATATTATTGCGCCTTGCGTAAATAAAATATACAGCCCAATAATATTAACCTTGATCACTGCCAAGATTCCCTTATTTGCACACAAAAAAACGTGAGTGGTCGTTTACTGTGATTCTCAAAATTCCTGACCCCGTTACCAAATACCAAGAGGTGACACGAGACAAAGAAAGCTGCTAGGGCGTTTTACAGTTTTAAAATTAATAGAAAAAATCGTCTCAGTCCCCTCCCGTAAAAGGACAACATACATTATTTGTATGTAGGTATACGTGCGTTTTATTGATGTGCCAAAATGATTTGCATATTATAATTAGAATAACATAATATGACACTTATGATCCTGAGCTAATACTTGGAGAAGAGGGATTGGTCATTCTCATAACGATTTAATTATTTCAGCGCTTTGAATCTCCTCTAGTGTTATTATTAGGATGAGTCGGCACTGCCAAATATTGAAAGGGAAATCGTGTTCCTGTTACTCAGAACTACCATTTAATTGATACCTACAGTATTTCATAACTGACGTTATCTCGTAATTCCTTTGGACCCGAAAGTAAGTCAAGTGATGTTGATGACTCTTAGGCTTCAGTTACATCATTTACCTGGCCTGCCCGTCTGACGCTTGGCCTAAATACTAAGCCATAAGTCATAAGCATAATACCGATTATGATTAGCATATTTTTTCCTGCACTAGTCTGCCGCCTGTAACAGGTGCTTAACGGCCAATCCCGCAATAGCTCAAAGCTCAAGGACATTTCAATCAAGATTATTCTGTTTTCCGGTATTTCCTGACACGAGGATGCCCCTATCGTATCGTCGGAGTCTGAATTAGGGATTTTCCAGGGCTTTAGTCCTGAAATACGTATGTATGTGGTAATTTAGGTATTACCTTTATTTGCTAGTGCAAGTGTACAGAGTACAATGCACTCGGCCAGGCCTCAGGTCTGCCCACCTAAATTGCACATTGTACCTACCTGTGCACAATTTTTCAAGGTAACCTCACAATCTCTCGAAATTCCTATTGGCAAAAATACAAAAGTCGTTGGGTTGGAAATAACCAACTGCAAATCTTACTCTCACTTCACTAAAAAATTATCACCTATTTAGGCAACACTAAGGTAGCCAATACTATTCTTATCCATGTTCACATCATAAATGGAATTAGAAACCTGTGGTGTGGATCCGGCAGCAATTAAAAAAGGATTTGCTTATGTCATGCTTCTCGAAACCGAAGCAGACTCTGAATCATCAGGCCTGACGCCGGCATCGTGTCGGGCCCGAACCGGATTAAGGACTCACGCCAATCAATTTGGCGCCATTTCACCTTTGACGGCCAAGCGCTCGTCTGGGTAAATTTTTTTTTATTAATAAGCTTGCTCATAACTCATAAGCGTAAGAGTAGGTACCTTAGTGCTGTGAATTATCATACGGTAATAGCATATTTTATATTGTTTTGTACAATAGTATGGGTCCATATGACAGCCATACCAATTTGAGTTACTGTAGCTAAAAAGATTGTTCTGAGTTAGGCTAGGTTTAGATTAAATTACGAATTGGTTCCACTAAATGCTATTATTTTAATTTAATAATACACAAATTAAATTAAATATAAAGGGTTGGGCTAAATATACGTATATTTCATACCCCTAAGCGGCCAACAGAAGACTGATCGTATGACCAGCGCATATATCAAAGACTCTTGGCATTGTGGATGGCTTATAAATGAAGAAGCTCCCGATCCTCACGTTTAGGTCCGGGCAGGCCCTGCAGAATTTTTCCATTTCCCTCAATCCCGCCTGTACGGCTCTCCGGTTCCAGGCAGAACGAAAGTGGCGGGACTCCGTTTTCAATTCTGACCCTTGAGGCTGGACCAGGACGAGCCAAATCAAGAAAATGGCGTAGGCTGATGGGAAAATAAGATAGCCTAAGGCTTCGGAAATTGAGCTAAAATTGTGCCAACCGAAGAAGTGGATTGTTGAGAAGCCGCAGACGACGAGCATTGACGTACACAAAATTTGTTGGCCAATAAGCGAAATCCAGGTGACTTCATTGAGGAGGGACGTGAGGAGCTGGAACTGCCGGAATAATTGTATTGCATTTTCCGCAGTTCTGTAAGATTCACGCGTGTTTCTGGAGTTCCGGGTCACAAGTCCCGAAGTATTGTCAAATTGGCCCCATGCAAGGCCAATATCGGAAGGTCTGTAAATTGTGTAAAATTATTGGCTATTGAATTAGGCTAATCACATAATGATTATGCTTACGCTAATTCCTTGGTCCAGAAGACAAGTCCTTTGACGTAGATTATATACATAAATCCGTAGAAAAGTGAGTTTAGGAGCGTGGAAATTAATAGAAATGTCTCGAGGAGGAGAAAGCCGAAGTCTATAAAGAAATCAGGAACTCCGAATCCGTAGCCGTAACTACGAATAGAACCAAGGTAGACGGGCTGGTGAGAGTTGGAGATGTAGACAATTATTAGGGCTGGTAACTCGAGGACGCCAAGTATGAATAAAAACCCAATGTAGAGGGACGAGACGTCGAATACCTTTTTCTGTTGGTAGATTTCTACGTAAAAATAGAAAAGAAAGCATATAAACTGATTAAGAATGGAAATTACTAAACTATATAAAATCACATGCTAGGTTAGGTCTGGATGGATGTTTGATTGGGTGTATGTTTTGATGTTCGTTATATTATCTTCATCGAAACTAATTCGACCGATTTTAATGAGTAATAGCTTAAAACATTTATATTTTCCTGGCTCCAGAGCAAGCTATATGTTATTTAGAAAAAAAGTGACAAAAAACCATGTACCATGTTGGGTTTGAACTTGTGACCATATGAAATTCAGACTGGAGCCTTATCCAGTAGACCAGACATGGAGTCACGTGACTCTGTAAGGGGTGGAGCGTGGAGGTGGTTGTGTTCGCTACCTGACATAGCCAATCAGATTCGATGCTTCAATTGCCAACGCAAACATCATTTAGTATCTATGGGCCAAATGGTACCCATGGCGCCGAATTCGTTTTTTTAAGACAGTAGAGCTCGGCTCGGGTTTTGTATGACCGCAATGGTATCCGAAACGCCGAATTCGGTCTCTGTAATAGCAGCAGGGCTCGGATCGGGTAAGTGGATCATTTTACCAGGTACCTACCTAATTATCTATTAATCGTATTAGCTCCACTTACTTGTCAGTCTTCGTTCATGAGTTGTAAACGCAGTGACAAACCGAGCTACCTCGTGGTAGTGGAAATTATTCAAATCCACAATGCATCCCATAAAAGATAACAGAAGAACGAAGAGTTGAAACATGACGTCTTGAAAGGGCTTGTTCAAGTGGTATACTGACTGGTAAATTCGACAAACACCAAACGCACAGTTCCCAATTGTAAGTGCACTCGTTATTTTAAATCCAAGTAACTTGCAGTTGACGAGGCCTAGAATACCCGGTTTTGACTCGTTTACACTTAGGACTCGCCTCTCGTTATCCCACTGAAAGGGAATCATTCCGAAGAAAGATCCGGTGTTGACAATGACGGATATTAAACCATATGTTATTCTTGACAACATTTTGCATATTTTGCAATTTGAAAGTGGTGGAGCCCAGCACGACTTCACTTCGAACCAAAGTTCAATTTGTACAACGTACAGTACTTTACCGTAAAATGATACAATAGGTTGGATATTCCCTCAATAAAATAATCTCTATCTCGATAAGAAGTCAATGAATTCGGGGATCGATACGTATCCTTTTTTCCATGAAAGTCGGGCACGTTATAGCGTGCTGGTAAATTATGAATAAGTGAATATATGTGAATAATAAAGGACACACCGAAAACGACCCGTTCTATGAATCCTTATTAAGTGCACCGCTTGGTGTACTTCATGCGAAAGTCCTGTCCGTCCGTCCGTGTGAATAACTCTTAGACGGTTTGAAATTAAAAAATAAAATGTTTTTCAACTCGTCAGCTGAGGTTATGACCATGCCCCCTCTAGAAGATGAGTCGTCCACGTGGCCTCTAAGGTAGGTCACATAAGGGGTCAACAAAAAATTTGAACCAAACGGTATGAAATAAGGTGTCAATCAAATGGCATGGTCACAGGTATTACAGTAGTGACCTTAGTTTTAATCTATGACCACTGTAGTAGCAAACCTGACTAAAGTGTAACTCTAGCGTGTTATAAGGGAGCGGATAGGGTACTGACTGACGCTAAGGTGCGGAAAGATCTGACTAGTGCCGGGCATAGAAAACCAAACTTTTCGTTACAGTTTATAAGTCTTTAGCGGTCCAGATTACGGCACCCTTACTTATGCCATCTTAAGATGGTTTATTCTACATTGGAGAATTAGTGTGGCCGTTACAGGTTACAGGGTACAAAATACGTCTGCGGTATCCAGTATCATTGTCGTAAATCGTTTTACATAACTTCCAAATTGCTTAAACTGATATCCAATGTTTATGTGTTAGCTCGAATTCCAGAAATATATCGCGTATCGCGTGCTTCTGTGCTCATTAGCAAAAACAGCAAGACATTTACGTCTACACGGCACGAGAGAGACGGACGTATACAATATTTGCGTGTTATTACGGAACAAGGGGGTTGATTGTTTGGGGTGATATAAATACACGTGACCAAAACAGTAATGCATCAACAAAAAATGATTTTTCGGCTTTCCTATGCAGATGTCCCGGTGTTACCGGTTGACCCATTTATTCATACTCCCCACATATATGGACATCTTGACATATCACAAACATGCCAAACTGTACCCGAAATGACCCCGGATGGTATTTCTGGTTCGCGTAAGAGTAACAAAAGAGGTCGAATTATATATTACTGCTCCGTCTGGCTTGCAGCTCTTTTTGATATGTCACATGACCTGGTCAAGTCGACCTTGATGGGCCACGAGGGGATAACGGCGGGATCCAATACTTGTACCTGACGTATGTATTTAAAATTTAAATACAATCTGGACTTTATATTGACATTTTACTATCGCCTACATTTCACATAACTTTTGTGTTTGGATTTTAGATAAAATATTGTCCGTAAGTACAGTTAACAGTAAGTTCCAAAAACTCTCAAGTATTCCAGAATATTATTGTTGTGTTAAAGGTGTTATTCCTTTGCTTTTTTGGAGTGATTTAGCTTATTGTTTGAAAGACTATGAGTACTCGACACAGGTTAGCGTGGGTGATGCCTGTGTATTCCTTTCTTACTGCCATCCTTGGAAACTTTATGGACTCACGCCAAAGTTCTCTCAACACACAACATAACCCGTGAGATGGGACTGACGGCTTATGAAGACTCTTCAATCTACTACATACATACATACATCAATGTATCAATTACCAAAAAACACAATAGAATATAACAGATGCCTCTAGTTGCTAACAAAAAGTGAAATGAATTTACATCGGAATTTGAGTTTGGAGAGAAAAAAAACGAGAAGTTGAAACTTAAAAGCGTACCAGGCGAAAATTTGACCTTTTAACCGACTCTAAAATTCAGAATATCTATGAATATAATAATTTTAGCTTTAAATTAAATCCTACAATCTTAAAAACTCTTTAGTGACGTTTTTGCTACAATTGTAAATTGTAAAGCAATTACGATCTAAAACTTATAATTTTAGGTGCTAGGTACCTAGATTTAAAAATCCATATATATTAAAGTCGGATTCAATAGGTACTGTGTACATGCAAAATTGCATATTGAAATCCTTTGTTTCAGTTTCGTAAAATGTTGCCTGTAAACCATAATGTCTTTCCAATTGTGTGGTTTATTTAACAATGGAATGCGTTGAAATTACTTCAGGCAAGATTCATATTTATTTTCGACTTCGAGGTAATGCCTACGACTTTGAAGTAACATTGTAAAACAAATTGAACAATTGGCCACCGGAGAAATCATACAATTATGGTTTAGACAACGTGTATGAAGAAGTAAAATAATGCGCATTTAAATATGAAATTTTGCATTGATTGTATTTGGCGTCCCAAATGGACTAGTCCAGGATACAATCTCCTAATATTTGAACTTTGACCTGGCTTAACTCTACCTATACCTGATTCTTGAAGATGAGATACAATACACGTTTCCCAATCCTAAACTAAAAATAGAATCCATACCGTGTGGCCTTCCCTAAGGTCGTGAATTAGTTGACCCGCCTTCTTCTGCATAAAAGCTCCAAAAAAGTTTCCCCGTCCTATTATTCCGGGAAAATGGTTTTCTTTGGGTCAAGAGCGGGTCAGGTGGATTCCGTATGGTAGCATGCTGGTCTCCTTTGAGGGCCCGGGCCCGCTCCCTTTGTAGAAAAGGTCCACCCTCCTCTACTTGTTACGTCCGTGTCGACAAGTTGGGAGACACATTTATTTTGTCCGGTCCACCGCACGGCGTGAAGTTACAATGTGTCCCATGTCAAGGGGGCCTCCTGATACGCATCTGACAAGGATCCAAGGTGTACCGGGGTGATGAGTTCCCAACCTACCTCTCTACCTACCTACCTTTTCTTCTGTAGAGAAGATGAGGGAGATGATCCGTAGTTTAGGAAGGGATTAGGCCTTTGCATTAAGAGTTGGGCTCTGTCGCGTGTCATTCGGCCTGGAGACTGGGAGTCCCTTGGAGGCTTCAGGGGGTCCCGAGGTCCCTTTTTGGCTGGAAAACTAAGGCCGGCCCAGGGAGTTCCATTATCCTACAACATTATTGATGATTCCAGCCACCGCAAAAGCAATTTTAGGAATGACCGGAGATCAAGCCGAACAAGGCCGGCCTGTTTGGGCAAGACATTGGTTGGATATGAGGGCCGTAATGAGTTTTAGGGATGGTTGGGCCACCAGCCCCACGCTGGCTATCTGTTTCAAGACTCTTCACTTAGTCTTTCGGTGGGGGCGGGCTCTGGGCGACAGGCCGTATGGGTAGGAACTAGGAACGTAAAAATTTACCTATTGAATATTTTTTGGAGTTTAGTGCAAGAATGTCCATGCATTTTTGGAAAATCTGTTCCAATTGATCAAAATTCACAATATGGTCGGCATTTATAGAAATGTAAGCGCAATATGAAATCACCAAGCTACGAACTCGATATTCTGAAATTACGCTCGAACTGTAGTATTTAGTATTCGAACAATTGGGGCTTGAAATACATAAACCTAAGACGTAGGTATATACTTACTAGCATGCCCGGCACCAGAAATTCTAGTGCGCAACATCACTGCTCTGGAGCGTAACATTGGATCATAACTAAGGATCACATTTTCTGGGCATTTCCATCGTACCTGCGAATGTGACATTCGAAGTCACCATGCAGATATTACCCACACCAAACGCCACCTATGTGTGACTTTGTTCAAAAACAGTCAAGCGTAGATCTCTCATTACCCCGCCCCCTTTCTGTTACCAACCAATTACAGAACGAATAAAACGGTCGGACGGAGGGAGGCTTAACGTGCATATAGTAGAGCGTATTAAGTTTCCTTCGACATACGCAGCTATTTATTACACAGATCAAATGCGAAATATGCAGATAGTTGGAAATATGTTTCTGACTACGAATTTGATCACTATGACTGTGCTTCCAAATCCAGGGTTGCCGTAAGCTTTCCAACGTAGATTTCGTTCAAGCTTTCCCCCCTATTTTGAGCTCTGTAGGGGGTGTAAGGTCGGCTGGGGTGTCTCCAGAAGACGCGGCCCGGTCCATCCCTTTAGTTACCTGTCGAAGGGAACCTAGGGACGGTTGGAAAAATGGAGGCGGAAGGGTCCCCGCCTCCCTTCTTTCTCATCTCTCTCATGCAGAGAGCCGAGGTCAATTTCGTGGCTAGGAAGTCCCTATCTCCTCTTTCGGTCCTCATCAAGAATTCCGGGCCCAATCTTGGACGCTCACGGCTGGGGCTCGTGTCGGGCTCCTATCCCATTCTTTTACACACACAGGCACCACACATCCTCCGTCCCTGGTCTCTATCGATCCCAAAAACCTTCTTTGGGCTACTAGGGTCGCACATCGCAAAAAAAAAAGGAATACAAACAACTAATTACAGAATAGGAAACCCCGAAATTCCGAAATCGATTCTCATTGGTTAAATCGGAGGTTAGGCAAAAAGTTCGGATTGGAGCACACATAACCTAGGTTAGGAAAAGATGTCGGGTTAGTTAAATGCTATGAGCTACAAACAAATAAATTAGGTATGCTACGTTTAGGTCACAAAAAGTTAGGCTTGTTATACTGGGTCAGAAAAATGTTGTATTAGGTTAGTTTAGGGCTGTGAAAAAAAAAGAATTTATTCAGCTAAATTTTATATTTGTGAAGTTAATACAAATTTTTAAGTTACTGTTTATATCATATCCAGTTAGGTTAGGGTAGGCTTGTACCACCAAAAAAACTAATTAATACCGCAGAATGTTACAGTTTTCCCGCAAAAGCTATTTTTATCCCGAATGATAAATATTTAGCAGATTGAAGGTGAGCGGGAGGCTGGAATGCTGCGGCTATTTAGCCGACACGAAGGGCTCCCAGGCGGGCCCAGGGCCAGAGGATACTTGGCCGTAGTAGTAGATGGGAAGACGAGACACAAAGGGAAGAATTAGAGTCTCCTGGACCCTAAAAACTAATTATTATGACGAGGTAGGCTTTATTCCGAGCTGTGCTTGCTCATAAACTTCCCTTCTTTTCTTCCCCTGACTGGCAGGCAGGAGCGTCTGTCGCCTCGGCCAAAGACAAATGTGACTTTGTCGCCCTCGCCCCGGCTCATCCTTATTGTTACAGATTATGGGGCTCGGTTTCTCTAACAATGGGACCCTGGACTGGCAGGAGCAGCCCTACTATGTAGTACTTGTATTACTCACAAAGACATAGGACCGCAATTTTCAAATCGGAAAGACATGGCAATTTCTGCAAGAAATATAAAGTTTAGCGGAATAAATACATTTTTTGAAGCATACAAATACAAATTCCAAGTATAGACTAACCTTTTTCCAGTCAAAACTTAACCTAACCTAATTTTTATTGGCTCAAACCTAACATAACCTAATTTTTATTGGCTAAAACCTTATCTAACCTAATTTTTATTGGCTCAAACCTAACCTAACCTGACCTAATTTTTATTGGCTCACACTTAACCTAACCTCATTTTAATTGGATCAAACCTAACCTAACCCAATGGTTATTGGCTCAAACCTAACCTAATCTCATTTTATTGGCTCAAACCAAACCTAAGCTAATCTAATTTTTTTGGCTCAAACTTAACCTGACCTAATTGCTTTGGCTCAAACCTAACCTAACCTAACATTTTTGGCTCAAGCCTAACCTGCTAACCTGCACTAATTTTAAACCTAACCTAACATTTTTGGC
>JAQFZY010000326.1:0-33144 GCA_034696285.1 Hypogastrura burkilli
TTTTCGAGTCATAGGAGTTTATATAGCTAGAAATCCGTAACTCGGCTCTTTGCATGAGAATGCGAGAATTTTTGCCATAAACTGACAATTTTAAATATTTAGAACTATAGACAAGACAGCATTTATTATCCCAGCTATTCCGTTATTCATCTGAAAATAAAGCAACTAAAAACATTAACTAATTGGCTAGCTCTTCCTTTGCTAAGCGCAACTCTATCTTAACTTTAAGTTGTAAGGGATTGAATATAATTCCTAAAGACAAGTATAGATCGGGAATGACTCCCGTGAAACCGACAACCGAATAAACAGTATGTGTCCAACATCTATATTAGCTTATTCACGTATTCTGGTTTAGGCTGAAGTCTTAATCGTTGGGCAGGACTATTATTGAGTCCCTTCTAAGTATCATCTCAAAAATCGCAATATTTTGCCGGCTGAGACCGTAAGCACTTGGGCCTCGTCACTCCTCCTGGTCCTCCTAGTAATCCGTGCTCTCCATAATTTCCATTGTTGTGGCCCACACAGGTCGTGTCACCGGTGACGGGTCGCGTCCTTGGGGCCAAGGAGCTCCGCGTGGTCTCCGAGAAAGTGTGGATCACTTCCATGAAGGTCCAAGTGATTTCCGGGGTCCAGCTCTCCCTCTTCCCGGACACTGACTCCGAGAACGAGTTCATTGCCGAGACGACGATCACTTCCAAGCTCTCTGCCAAGTATCAGGTACGGCCGGGCCCGCCTTCCTAATCCTCTCCGCGCCATAATGCGCGAGAGAGAGGGCGGGCCGCCTCAAGTACTTCTCCCCCACAGTCCTAAATGGATGACCCGGGATCAAAAACTCATTTGTTCCCCGAAATCTCGGGGAAACACGAACCAAGGGCCTAGGCCTATTCTTCTAGGCTGAGAATTTATCTGGCTTTTCCCTTTCAGGAGGCCCTCCTCGACATCAAGCTCTGGTTCTCGGACAATACTTGGATTAAGCTGGATGAGGTGGATCGTGAGAACTACGTCCTGGCCGTGGATAGTCTCGAACCTACCGTTGTCGAGCTCCCGCCCATACAGAATTCGAAGTATCCAAGGATCCTGGCCGTGAGTGAAGGCGGCGGCCCGATCATGAGGTCAGTACATTGGGGAACATTTTAAGATCCGATGGAGCCTTTCTGAGTTATTGAAGCTGAGGCATATGCTGACTGTTTAGACAATTGGACAGTATGCATCTGAATCTGACTGCAACTAAAGCATATCAAAATTTCGGATTCAAATCTTTCAGTTTACTTCTTGCTATATACAGTAGTAGAAATGTATACTTTTTCTGAATGGCTGTCATTATGTCGAACTGTAAAATGCCGAATTATCACTTCGCCGAACTCACTGCGTCGAATGGTTTGAATGTCGAATCGATTAAATGCCGAATGCTTTGAATGTCGAATCATTTTAATGTCGAAAGCTTTGAATGTCGAATCGTATCTAAACCTAACCTGACTAACCTAACCTAAATTATGTAACCTAACCTAACCTAACTTAGCTTAACCCTAACTAACCTAACCTCTAACCTAAGCCGACCTGCTATTTAAATGATTCGACATTCAAACCTTTCGACATTAAAACGATTCGATATTCATACTTTTGGACATTCAAGCGATTCGACAGTCAAACTTTTCGACATTCAAACGATTCGACATTCAAAACTTTCCACGTAGTGAGTTCGACATTCGGGAGTTCGACATAATAAAGGCGTACCATTTTTTTCTAATGGTGCAATTGATTTTACAGTGGGATGTGTAGAAATTACTTTAAATTTCTGATACACCACGTAAAAACCTGAATTTCAGGTTTTAAGTAATATCTACGCAACCCATTGCAAAATACAGCATTGAATATTTGCTTTAAACTTTAGAGCCAAGCGTTAGCAAGAAGTAAAATCCGCAATTATTTTTAATGCTACGAGTGTAGCATACGCAAAAAACTTTTCTCATCTTCTCGTTCAGACCACACCTAACCTAACTTAATTCACTTAATCTCCTAAAAAAGCAGTAACTTGTCTGATGAGACTTATAAATTTAGTCATACGTAGCAAGACTTCAGCTAAACTAATAATGAGTTGAGCTTGTGCCTTTTTAGGTTACCTCTACATTTTCCCGGGACAAAATGACTATCCCTTAAAGAATTTCCGTCCCATACGCTCAGAAATTGAGTTAAGCCTCCGAGAATCGAGTTAGAGATCTCCACGGCTGAGCCCTTATTTTATATGTTCCGCCTGCCAAGGAAGTATAATTTAGCGGAATGGAATTAGGTGGGCCGGACCGCTATTAAATGAAGGGCCGGCCTGAGCAGAATAACTAAGCCTCATCCATTTCCTTCTCTCGCCCTCCACCACAGAGTGTCCCTGGAGCTGAGCGACCAGTGTCACGGGACGAACTCCCAGCCCCTGGCCATGTCCGTCGCCCTCGTGGAAGTCAACTTCACGACCCCCAGCTCCCGGTCCGAGTTCACGCAGAACGACAGCGTGGGGGGCCTCGGGTCGAGCAAGCACTCCTTCCGGAAGACCGGCCGGAAGGCCGACCGAGCCAACTTCAAGAAGGACCTCACGGCCTTCGGCTCCGTCAACTCCGTCTCCCTCTCTGACATGACGCCGCTGAAGGACGAGAGCGGGCGGTCGGCCCACATGGAGTCCCTCCCCGTCGGCTTCGGGCCCGACAAGGGCTGGACCTTCTCTCCGCGGAACACCCCGCTCGAGGTCGCCATGTACGTCCTCCTCGGCGTCTTCACGGTGGCCATCCTAGTCTTCGTGGCCTCCTGCGCCGTCTACGCCTCCCGGGTCAAGAAGCGGGAGGGGGGCGGGGGGCCGGAGGGCCTCGGCCTCGACATCAAGTTCGAGCATGGGGCGGGGCGGGGCGGGAGCGGGAACGCGAGCACGAATGCCCACGATTGGGTCTGGCTGGGCCGGGCCTCCCTCGCCCTCCACCCCTCACTCGACTCCAGCAAGGCCTCGAGCAAGTCAGTCAGCTTCGAGGGCGGGCCGGGTAGCGGGGCCGGGATCCGGATCACCAACAACCCCAACTTTGAGAGTCCCAGGCCCGGCCCGGGCGGGAGCCTGCAATCCAACTCCTCAGGGGCCCAGGCCGTTCTGCCGGGGAGCTCTAGGCCGTTTGGGCGCCTGGAGGCCCCGCCGCCGAGACCCCCCAAGCCCGCCCCCGGCCCGCCCCCCATTGACACGAACACGTTCTCGGTGAAGGGGCCGGCGGTCCCGGAGCCCGACTACAGGCCCCCAGTTCCGCCCCATCGGAACCTGAGCCCGCCCGGCTCCGCCGCGAGCAGCACGCGGAGCGCGGCCGACCAGAGGGCCCGGCCGGGGCGGAAGGCGAAGAGGGACCCGGACGAGCTCCCGAATCCGGCCTGCGTCGAGTTTGAGTTTGAGCCGCGGATCCAGGCCAACCCCCTCAGCCGGATCGAGTACATTGATGAGGAGGAGGAGGAGGACTTTGATGAGGAGGAGGACCTGAGGCTCACGGAGCCGCTGACGATGGCGGCCGGGGCGGCGGCCAGGCAGAACCATCGGGTCAAGAACCTGACCACGGACAATGTGAAGCTCAACATGGACTATGATCAGCTCATGGAGTACTTTGATAGTCTCAAGGAGACGGAGGCGTGAAGGCGCAGCGGCGCTGGGGCTCCGGCTCTGGCTCCCTCATTCCCTCGACCCTTGGGGTCCCTACACAAAGCTATGGAGCTAAATAGGAAACTGTAGCAATATAATGTACGTCTATGTCTAGGGAGTAGCCTATGTACGTACGTAGTAGTACATAGATAAAATGTATGTTACTGAGGAAAATGCACATAAATATATGAATAGCACACGCTCTCAATGGAATAGGCTCCTATTTAATCCTGCACAAAATATAGACTTTAGAACAAAACAAAATATGGCAATGAACCAATTTAGACGTTAACCAAATTATATGACTCCCGTTGGGCATGGAAATTGTGTCGGCTATGAATCCTGTATCCGCGTCTCACTCATTACGGGATCATCTGCATATTTTGTTTTCGACTAAGCTCTATATTTTTATGTGCAGAACTAATAAATATTAGATCAATGTAGTTATGTGGTTGAGTCGACAATGTATTAGATGGTTAATAAGCACACGCCTCGCTGGTACCCGCTTCCATGACTCTGTAGCAGTGAGTCTGGGAGTTCCTTGTAATGGCAAAATTTGCAAATTTCCTTTTAGTAATCCTTGATATACCATAGGGGAGTGTTAATAGAGAATTAGTGTCAGCTCGTATTTTAAATGATGTATGGCTGCGCCGACGCGGTAACAGGGCAAATGTGTAGTTAGAGCCTCTCCTCTTTTTTGTCAAGCGAAATGCAAACGCATTGGAAGCTATTTCATGACATTTGTCAAAATGTGAACTCCGTAACTTGACGCGCAAATAAATAATGTGAAAAAAGCTTTACTATAAAAGGAAATAGGCTAATTTCTAACTAAACTCCAAAAACCGAGCGGTTCCTATCCAGGTACTCTAAAAATCTTATCCCTAAAAACAAAAGTACAAGGAAACAAGGTAGTTGATAATTACTGACACTGACTAGGCAACCCATAGATCTGACCTCTAACCCAAAAACTCACAAAATGACGAAACTTAGTACCTATCCCGACTACCCTAAAGTTGGCTCCCGTTTAAGGTCAACTCTGGCCCCGCCCGGCACAGAGGTGAAAAGGCAGTTTGATTACATTTACCTGAGCGGAATAAAAAAAGGCGGAGTATGAAAAGGAATATTCATATAACCTTAAGGCTGACTGAATGGGATCTGAATAGCTTCGAACAAGTAACTATGACTACTACATAGGAGGTTCCAGGCATATCCCCCTACTCTGAAATTAATACCAAATACCAGGATGGTTGTGAACTCAATATTGAAGGCTCTGTATCCGTGGACATGGAAATACATAGTAGTATAGTAATGTGCCTGACTATCATTTTCTATTTTACAATCCTGACAATTTTAGTTTCGGTCACTCCCAAGCTCCTGACCTTTGTACATTAAAATAACCTTCCGTATGTATTTGTAAGAGGGGAGAATGGATCCCCTAATTTCAATACCTGTGTAATAAAGATAACTAAATATATTTACATTCTACAATAATATTAAGTAGGAGCTAAGCCTAGTTTGTACTTAGGCCCAAGTTTGGCTCTGGGTCAACTGTCGTAGCCAGCCATGCATTCAATACACATACATACATAGTTACGGTAAATGGTAACTACTGTCTATTTACGTCTATGTATCTTATGGGAAGGAAGGATCTGTCTTACGGTAGGAATACTGGGATCTTGTGGCTCCTCACAATCAGTAAAATAATATTATGTAGGTCCTAGGCCAAGTTTTGCACGGTAGTAGTATAGTACATTGTATGAATTATGATTTATGAGTCTTGCCTTTGCACATATGTACGTACATAGGATACGTAGGCTAGTATTAGGTCTGAGGACTAGATCTATAGATCTTTAAGATTCTCTACTTGACAATGTATCTATTTTGAGAGACGAACCTATGATTTACAAGTGCCATTCATCATTTTATATTTTATTTATGAGAGGAGAGTCCTTCTTGTCGTGCTAGTCAAAGGGTGACTGGGAGGTAGGTGGCTCCATGGTTTTAGTACCAGCCTGCCCGGGAGGGGAGGCTCATATTATTTTTATTTCTAAGAAGAAACTACAAACTTGGTATTCCAGCATGACAATTATTATTCCCGGTCTCCCCGTCTCAGGACCTGTTCCAAGCCTCGTAGAGAGCCTATGTAAATACAAGAGTAGTGAGCAGTGTTGTACCTATGACCTAGTTAGTAAGGCTATAGTAGTACAATAGGACTTAGGATCCCCGTGTTCCGTATTATTGTGTGTGAGTTGAATAAGACGCCTGTTTCCTCATATCAGGGAGAGCCGCTGTACATCATACTATGTAGGTGTAGTCTGTAGTCAAGACAGGCAGGATTGGACCTTCCCTTACAATTATGAATAAATGCCCTATCAATGTTGAATTATCTAATATGTACATAGGAGGAGAGGGAGCGAGCTGGACTTTATTTACCGTTACTCTGCCAAATTCGGAAAGCATACCTACTTGTTCCAGATTACTTAGAAAATTATGGACAGCATGCCTACTCAGTTGTTGGTTCCAGAAGTCGAATTTCCATTCTATCAGTACAGGACTTCAATTTGAACGCCATTATTTGAATTTTTGCTAAGGGTTGTCTAGAATTCCGAAGTTGAAATTAATTTCACAAAGCGGTAGATATTATTTTTGCGCCTTAATTGTTCCCAATCTAATTTGTCACATAAATGTATTCGAATTTCTTCGTAAATGTTACTTTTTCAGTGTATACGACTGGATGCATTATACATAGACTGAATTCCGTAAACAATTCCCTTAATGGATTGCAAAATAAATATTAAGTTGTAAAGTTAAATTTTTGAAATATTTTGGTATGGGCTCTACAACATACGTTATGGGCATGCAAAATTTGTATTTCTGTCCCTTGTTACTTTATTCGACTGCCCCCAATCAGGTTTGAAAGCCTATTTCACTTATTTTTATTTCACAAATGCATTAATTTGAATAAATCTATGTATGTAGATGACTTTTCCATAATCAGGCTTCCATATAAATAGGCCTAAAGCCTTGAGCTCCCTCCACAAGCCCCTCATTGTGCTCCCATTCGAGTTCTCTTCTTGGTGTTCCAAGGTCCTCTTGATATTTTTCGTACAGGAAAAAATAGATTTTTCACTGGAAGAAAAAGTCAACCTAATTAACTATTGAGTGTTTGAGTTTTCCGCCCAAATCAATTTTTTCCGTTAGCCCTTCCTTAGCTTGCCTAAATCATGGAGACCGAGAGCGAGATGGAGCATGAGGAGACGGAGGACGAGGAGACGCAGAACCTGTCCGAGGCCGACCTGTCGACCTACGCAGATGCTTCGGGAGCCGCCACTGAGGTCGATGAATCGGAGGCAGAGGCCTCGGCCTACGCCGACGCTTCCAATGCAGGCGAGACGGAAGCGGATGAAGGGACGGAGGCCGAAGAGGAGGCCGAGGAATCCGAAGCCCGCCCGCCGCCACGGCGCCTCTTTAAAAAGTTGGCCAAGGGACCGCCGCCGGCCCGGTCGGAGACAGAGGACGAGCCAACGGATGACGAGGACAAGATGGAGGAGGGCACGGACGGTGGTGGGGAGGACAGTGAGGAGTAAGTACAGCTCGGGATTCAAAGGCTTGATGGGAACAATATTTGTGCTTCAGCAAAAAACTGGAAGGTGCTTCATATCAAAAATGTTTCTCTTTTAGGAAAAACTTTTACTCGTTCAGGATTATATTTGACTGCGTTTTAATTAATGCGTTCAAAACCTCCTCTTGGTTTATTTTTTCGGTTTCTTTGTTAACTTTATATATTTACGTTCGGTTAGGTTAGGTTACAACGTACCCAAAGTAAGAATTGTATACGACCTAGCCGAACTAAATGTTGTTTAATCCAAACTAACTTTCAAAGTACTTTTCAAAAATGCTTTGAATGTTAGGTTGGATTAAGCAATACTCAGTTCGGTTAGGATATTTTCAGGCACGATTTGAATATTGTCGGGCATGTTTATTATTATTCCTGAGATTGACACATTTTTTCCTAAAACGGTAATATTTTTTGATAAAAAAGTGACATTTTGTCCTGAACTAAATATGCAAGCCCTTTTTATGGTAGTACTAGACCGTTCAGGAGAATCATCTGTATATGCTATGGTACAGCCTACCTTAAAAAATGTCATTGGAAGGAACAGAATCTAAGGTTAATTTCACTTTGTTAACTAGTAATTGGAATTTGCATTCTATTTTTTATGGGAAGAAAATATTACACCTGCTGACTTTGTCTCATACCATGTGATGTTTATTTCTAAATTAGGCTGAGTTTGGTTACGCTAGGTTTGGACTAAAAATGACGTATTCATTCCTGACTCGGTGGTTTGTATTTAACTAAAATCCTATTAATTTTAGCATCGCATATTTTAACCAACTAAGAAATATTTATTGTATTAAAGTAATTGTTTGTGGTCCAAACCTAGCCTACCCTACCCGATCTAACCAAAAAATGCTCCTAGTAAAAAGTCGCAGAGTATGCCTGAGTGTGCTCTGACAAGGACGAAACCAGTTCAGTTTATAATAACCCGAACTTTTTTTTCAAGAGTTAAAGTTCACGAAGGTCCCTCGGCAAGTCCTGGCTTATGGTACTACTGTTTTTCTGAATATTCAGAGAGCGTATTTACATTTTAATAGGAAATATTTAATTAAATAGCCCTTTCCCACTTCCTAGGCCGGCCACTGAGCCCAGTTCCGGCGAGGAAGACGAAGAGAACATTCCGCCCACCCCCGCCCCTCAGCCCGTCATTAAGCATTTTGGGCCGAAAGGGCAGGCGCCCGGGAAGCGCAAGTATGTTGGGGTTCCCAAGCCAATCACGGCCACGGCTCGACTGGCTCTGGAACTGGCAGCCGAGCCCAGGGGCCCGCCTAAGGCTGGTCCCTCCAAGGGCTCCAAGCGGGACGAGGCTCCGGCTCCCAAGCCAGCCCTGGCCATCCAGGAAGGGTCCAGCGGGTCTAAGAAGAAGCGCGGGCGGCCCTCGGTCCCCAAGCCCCTCCGCGGCCAGAAGAACATTGATTTGGGCGAGACGAAGAAGAAGCGGAAGAAGGGGGTCCAGTCATGGGCCACCTACCTCTTCAAGATATTCAAGGAGGTCCATGCCGACTCCTTCACGGTGTCAACTAACTCAATGGGCATCATGAACTCCCTCATGTCCGACATCTTCGAAAGGATCTGTACTGAGGCCTCCCGCCTCACAATGCTCAACAAGCGGAGGACCCTCGGCTCAAGGGAGATCATGACGGCCACCAAGCTCGTCTTTCCTGGAGAGGTGAGCCAAGTACTTGGATGTTGAAGCGGGTTTAGGAACCATGGTCCGAACATCCATCGAATTTATTTTATCCAATGTCTCCCATCGAATTTTTCTAATCGAGGAAAATTTTTTCGACATTTTTGTAAATCGAAAAACATTTGGTCATATTGGCTTTATTACTTTACGAAAAAACTTTATTCATACAGGTAACACAAATATATAAAAATAATATGTTAGGTTACAACGTACCAAGAGCAAGAATTACATACTACCTAGCCGAACTAAATGTTGCTTAATCTGGCTTAAATTTCAAAGTATTGCGATAGCAATCTGAATCTTAAAAACTCTTAAAAAATTTTCAAAAATACTTTGAAAGTGAGGTTAAATTAAGCCACATTTAGTTAAGTTAGGGCATATAGGCTTTTCGGTCAACTGTAATTCAGAAAAAGAAATACCATCGATTAAAAATACTTTCGATGGAATTTCCTTCGATGAAAAAGTCATCCATAAAAGAAAATCGATGGAATTTTCTAAGACCTTAGGAACACCATGTAAAGTGAGTGATCAGTTTGAGAACTCCAATTCAATCAATGAAAATATTCATTTGAAAACGAAGCATCTTCCTTCTTGCTAATGGTTGGCTCTAAAACGGACTTTTATGCTCTTTCCAATGGTACGATTTACTTTAGAATAGAGTGCGTATTTTCAAATAGAACTGGAAACAGAATCAAAGTCTGGTTTAAACCTAACTTTAGGAACTTTTTTTAAAAGAAGGATTTTAACATAACAATTTACATTGATTGAGTTTGATTTCCTAAACTGCGCAGCCAGCTTGCATGTCCATGGTCCCTAAAGAATCTGTAACATTTACATTTGTTCTAAACGCAATGACTAACGCTTGCTTCGACCTTGGTCCCTACAGCTCTCCAGACACGCCATCAACGAAGGGTCCAAGGCCCTTGAGCGCTACCGCCTCTCCGCAGAGTACGACAATAGCCTATCCAAGGTCAATGCCAAGGCCAAGGCCAAGAAGTGAAGCAGAGCTCAATTCCCATATATTACGCAATTAGGTCCTTTATGGAACGACTGTACCCAAGCCTGTACTATTTCTATTTGATTATTTGTGCATTCATATTAATTTTTAGGAAACTACGGTAAACCTGTGACTCCTTCTCGTTAGCATCTACTACAATTATTGTCATTACTTCCATTAAGTTCATCTCATATAATTTTAGGCATTTCCTATTAAGTTCAGAATATAAAATAAATCACGACAAACGTAAAAGTATCCAACACAAATCGGCTCTCCTCTTCGTCATTATCTCATGCACGTATAGTAGGTAACTATCGTAAGTTGTAAATCATAATAGTTCCATATAGTAGAACCAAGAATATCTCCTTGGCTAAAGCTAAGATGGTCCTCGGATTCGATATTCGTAGGGATAGGGACTGACCTGGGCTGACTTAACATCTTATTCAAATGAAGGACGAAGGTTATACAAGGTGAATCCAAGCTTGAGTCTCATGCTACAGGCATAATGAGAGCCTTGACCAGAGAGTCCCTGACATTGCCTTTGAGAGGAACAGACCGGCAAAAGGCGTCTAACATACATAAGGCTTCATAAATCGTCGCTTGTCTCGTTTATTCAACTTGCAGAAGCTAGGTTACAAAAGGTAAGAGAGTGCTTTGTATTTGACATTGCGGAAAATGATGTAGCTTGTCGTGAGTAAACTATAAAACGTCCCACGAAATGAATTATTTTCTAAGTCATAACGTTAGGTTAGATTTAACTTAACTCAATCTAGGATTTAGTATTCTTATTCCTATAGAAGAGTAACTTAGCCCTTAGCCTACAATACGACTACAGCTAACCAAACCGAATTCGTATTTAACGGAAGTCACTTTTATTTTGTCCTTGACGGTGAATTCTATATTTCCCCTACATGAAATGCCACCTACTTAAGACAGCTAACCTTACGGAATATGGCTTATCCTGTCGTTATCTTTCTACATATATTGTACGCTAAAATGTATGGTTTTCACTAAGATTTAAAATTAGTGTCGCTCAAAAAGTAGAAAATTTAGCCCAACATTAAAAAAGGAGACTGTGGGAATTTTGATGTTAGATACATAGAATGTTTAGCCGGTTTTTACTAAAATCCAAAGTCATACATTTCTATAGTAGTACTTTGGTCTGAGCTAAAATCTATACATTTTCGGTAGCGTTCAAGGTATCGGGTCAGTTTGGCGAAAAACCAGTTTGGCGAAAATTGGTTTTTGTTCGGTTAGGTTGAGCTAGGTTAGGTTACGGTAGTTTAGATTAAGTTAGGTTAGGTTAGTTTAGACTAAGTTAGCTTAGGTTAGGTTAGTTTAGACTAAGTTAGGTTAGGTTAGGTTAGACTAAGTCAGGTTATGCCAGGTTAGTTTTAGACTAAGTTAGGTTAGCTTAGCTTAGTTTAGACTAAGTTAGGTCAGGTTAAGCATTTTCACAACAAAACCCAATTTTCGTCAAACTCACCGTAAATCGCGCTAAAGACACGCCCATTACTAAATCCCCTATTTGGTGTAATTCAATTTTTAGGCCCAATTAGAATACCAGGCCTCTCATAATGGCTAAGCCGCCAACAGCAAGGAAGTCTACCTCGAAGCAGGTCCTGCGCCGAACAGCCAAGCCTGCCCGCCCCACCGGCAGACAACTAAGGGACGCTCCAACAGCTACACGTGGCGGCGGGAGATCCAGTCCTTCGGATCCGGACGACAGCTCGGATTCGGACTCAGGCTCACCCGGGTCTCAGGCTCTGGGTAGTGGTCCAGGCCCAAGCCCACCGCCCCCGCCAAAACCACGACCCGCTCCAAGACCCGGTCCAGGAATCCGACCGCCGAGGCCAAGACCCGGCCCAAGAGTCCGACCACGAAGGCCAAGACCCCGACCTCGGCACGGGGTCGAAGCCCTCCATGAAATACGAAGGCTCCAGAGCACGACGCATCTTCTCATGCGGAAGCTCCCTTTCCAGCGCCTCGTCCGTGAGGTTGCCCAGGAAAGGTTTCATGGGTTCGACGGGCGGTTCCAGAGCAGTGCACTGGGAGCCCTGCAGGAGGCCGCCGAGGCCTTCCTCGTCCGGATTTTCGAGCAGACGAACCTCTATGCAATTCATGCCAAGCGAGTCACGATCCAGGACAAGGACATAAGGCTCACGACTCGGATCAACAGGGACTATGGAGGGATGAATTGAGGGAATATGCACTTTACTCTGAGGTTCTAAGGTTGTAGGGCATGACGTTGTGGTAACACACACATAGAACTTATATTTATTTTCTAAATCCTGGGCCACCATTTCAAATGGCCAGTTTCAGCATTTCATCTATTAGTAGTATGAATAGTAATTTATGCAGGCTCCTCTTTCCGCATTACTCTGACTCCAATTTCCAATTCTGCATAATCTGCCCATAGGCTCAAAACACAGAGCCTCAGAGACCTAGTATATAAGGGGCACAGAAGTCAGGCTCCTGCTGTCAGTTGGTCGTTGCCCAAGCCCCAATTAAGGTCACTCCAGTTCCGCCATTAGTAAATCTGAGCCTCCAGGACCAGCACAAATCATGGGGACTGCCCTTGGGAGATCCGGGAGCCTCCCGCGTCACTTCCATTCCGCCGCAACGCTCTACGAGCCTGTGCCCAGTAGCTACTACGTCCCGCCCCGAACGCGGCCCGTCCCGGAATCCCGCACCAATTTGGGCATCCGAATTCGAATGATCCGCTCTGCTTCGGGTGCCCCGATCGGCATGCGTCGGATCTCCGAGGAATTTCCAGAACCCGACTCCACGTTCGAGGTTCACTCGCGCCACAGTTTTCGCAGTCAACGGCGGCGCTCTCAGTCCATGACCAACCTGGTCTCCCTGCCAAAAAAGCTGCTAAAAGAAAATGAGAGCTTGGGTGGCTCAATGGACTGCATCCCTCCTTCTATACTCAAGAAGCGGGACCGAGAGCAGATTGCAACTACCGGCCCCGGCCCACTCTTAATCAAGCGGATCCGATTCGAAGAGACCAGGTTCCTTAGCCTGGCTACAAAATCAACCCCGTGCCTTATCACGGTCCAGACGGCGGCTGACAGGTACTTGGGACAGAGGCTCTTGCGGGCGGGGTCAGTCCCGGAGATTTCCCGCATTCAGAAGGAGGAGCTCGTTTCGAAACGGGAACGGTAAATAGTTTTTTTTATGGATTTTTCGCACTTTATATTATGCCTGCATAAGAATTATAACTTTTGAGCAGAAAACAATTGATCCATATTAGGTCAAATTAGTATTCAGTTAGGTTAAATTAGGTCTGGACTACATGTGACTCCATTCTAGGGAAAATTAGTTTTTTCATTAATTTTACTTTTTGTGTTAAAATCTATATTTTGTGAAGCATTGAAAATAATCTTTTTTCCTCTTGTTACAGCACTGGCTGTACCAACTACCAACAGCAAAAGGCAAAATTGACCTAAGCAATGTTTTTTTTCCGGCAAGGATAATAATTTCATACAAGGAAAAGTGTAGATTTTATTGGGAAAAGCCATAACTCCTTAATTCAGTCTCATTATCCGTATAAGTAATAGATTTGCGAAACTGTAAGCCATATTGGTTAATTTACTGTGTATTAAAGTAGATGACTTCAGGCAAGGCTTGACCGTAAAAAACTGCCCTTATTTCGTTGATGGTTATAATTGTTACTGGGGAAGCTTTTTTTTTCGGCATGAAAAGCGCGTCATAGGTACCATCGGAAATTGCCCCTAATATCATTCCTTATTCTTTATTTCAGGGATGCCAAGATAGAAGCTAAGCGGGAGGTTGACGCGTTCCTGGAGCGCCATCAGTATACTTTTAGGTCAGCCCCGGTGACCTGTACCCATTGTGTGCTCAATACGAGTGATGACTTCTTCCACTGCGTCAACGTAAGTTCCAATTGGTACCTAGACAAGTAAAAATATACGAAGCTCTCCATATTGTACGTCCAATGTCCATTTTCTTACAGTTCATGTATACAAGGATTGAGGCAAGGAGGAGACCGCGGCCAATGAACTTCCGTACTGGGAAAGGAGTCAATCGTCGGGAAATGGAGATACAGGAGACGCTCCGCATAAGCAAAAAGCTTGGGCTCGGTGACACTGTCAAGAGATCCTACCTCCTTAATCGTAAGTTCATATGCAGGATATGGAGATTGGGTCGGTTGCATACTGACTGCTCAGTTTGGGGAGTCCAATCAATGCAAAACCACGTATTGAAGTTCATTACTTTACTTCTGCAATGGTACAGCTTAGTATTATTTGTCAATATATGTACTTGAAAGGCCGAAATCAAAGGTCTGACACTCCGGCAGAATCCTCTCCAGAATATCAATGCAAATTCTAATTGGTTCCCTTCATTTGATTCCATTACAGCCATTGCCCCATTCCACAGGCAGTTCTCCCTGAAGTTCCTTCACATGCTGGCCGTCTATGTGAACAAAAATATCGGAGCTGGCTGAGAACCATACACTTAGGTTTAGCAGAAACAGGCAGAATTTGAGCGGATCATACTACTAGCTCCATCCGGCTTATTTCCATGTACCTACGTAACGTATTAGGCTAGCCATCATTTTCAATACCCGTGACTCGATCCATCGATCGTACAAATATTTAATATCAATTTAAAACCTTTTACTTAGCCTCGTAACGGCTAATTTCCAACCTTTTTGTACCCTTTAATGTCAATGTCGAAATGAGTGAACCCTAATTTTCCAAGTCGCATGTAAAAACGGAAATAAACGAATAGTGATTTTACTCTATGGAACGAAACGGGGAAAGTTGGCTGCAATTATTTATTCACAGGGTTCCATCAACATTTACAGAAAACTTACCAGGAGCTAGGCTGTACAGAGAACTTCCTTGTTTATACAACTTTACATACAAGAATATCTCATTTTTAATTTCTCTGGCACGCCTTGGCTTCCCTCATAAAGATATATCATACGGGCTCAGGTAAAGTAAATACGTATTTAAAAATAGCTGCGAAATCCCTTACATCGAGCATTCCGCGTATAACAAAGAGGAAGTATAGTAACTAGGATTAGCAATAAACTTTGAAATGTACATCAGAAGAATAGTAGCAGTTTAGGAGTAACTCGAGCGTACCAATCCGACTCTGAGGCCTCGGGGGTCAGGTCAGGCCTGACGCTGACCCGGGGGCCTCAACATTCCTAGTAGCACCAAGAATCAGCCGCACTGGTTCCAGTGACTCGTAATATGTCTAACGCGGTTTAAATATCAATCCTAACCAAGCAGTACCTACCGTAGTATGAAAGGTCTAAAGTAAGAAGTACAGTACTTACATATAGTAGATTTGTAGAGTTTTACTAGAGATATGCTAAGCAAAGAGCAGAAAGACATATTTTACACTTTTTACATCGTGTTCACATTTGGACAGGACAGTTTATAGACTACCCGGGTAATTATGTCCTGTGAAATGCGTTAGAAATTGTGGTCAGTTTGGGAAAGCGGAATTCAGTCAATGCAAAGATTTCCTATTGAAGTCCATTGTTAAACTTCTTCGTAAAGGTTGCATCTAAAACCAGAAGCTTATGCTCTGTCTAATGGTCCACTTTATGTTACAGTGTGATGCGAATCAATTCGACAAACTTCCAAAACTGACCAGTCGTTAACAGTATGCATGATTTATGATGTACAATTTCTCAAATAACCTACAACATAATTGCATAAATAGATCCTGGCACAAAAGGATTAAAAAATCACAGTATCTAAACATTACCCGGATAGTTAGATACTGTCCAGATCCGAACACAAACCGTACCTAAGACTTACACCACTACTACTAGGTACGACATTTGATTAAGGAGAAGCTCGTTAGATACTGCTTTGACACATACAAGTTATTCGTTGTTATAAATAGAAAGGCAATACAATAAGGCTCTCACTCACCCGCTTGACTCACTTCAGCTTTGACAATTTTGGCACTTGGCTATACATATATTCCGTCATACAGAACCCTCCAATCGATTAAAAAAGTAAAATCCCAAGCTTGCCATTTTATAAAATGGCGGCTTAGGCAGGCTAAAATTATGTTTTAAATAATTGTAAAAGACTCAAGGTTAGTTACGATTAGTACTTACTAAGATGAGAGACATTAGATAAAAATGGGCGGCAGACATTCCTATTCATCATTCATCATACGGATCTCCAGGAGTTAAGAAATGTGTGAAATACGTAGTACATAAACTCCTAGCATAACTTGCGCACCATACTTCGCACTTCGCAGGGGATAAAATGTAGCGCACTTACAGAGTTTTTAAATTATTGAAATCAGTGTAAAATTACGAATTGTCTTCGTGTGGAGGCTCCATAATTTACCATTCTAGAATATCGATTCGATATACATGGTTCCCCTTCTATGCCTCTAACGCACTAGGCAGGCGGCTGACGGGCGGAGAAGGGTCAGAGGTCAAGTGAGCGTTCCTCAGGGCCTCTCCTCCAGTCGTCCCTGCTCAGATCCAACGCTGAGAGTCCGCTGGTACTGCGTGGAGTTCCGCGGCGTGTTACTTGCTCCTGAGCTCGAGGAGGACGGGCCCGAGGAGGCACAGAGATTGTTCATGCCGGACATTGGGACAGAGTCACGCGGGATCTGCTCACCCCGGAGAAACCGCTCGATCTTGTCCACGCAGGCGTCCTGGTAGTCATGGATCCATCTGAAACCACAGAGGAAGTCAGAATAGAGAAAAAGAGTTCAGGAAATGCGTTCCGCGTTTCACTCCCTGGAATTACTTTTTTTTTTACATTTTTGCAGGAAATCGGATGTACTTACCTACGTCCAGTAAATAAAAATACATTTAAAGACAAGTTAGGCTTTCCATTACCCGCATTCACATACAATGTAAGTTACAATTTAGACAAGCTATGAGCCCATGTTATCTCTAAACTTTTTGAAACGGTCGAGCAAAGGCGTCAAATTCGAATTGTCTTTCACCAGAAAAGCTGGTATTTTTTTTTAAATTAATCAATAAAGTGCCTTTTCGCGGAAAAATTATTGAATCTACAGAATAATTTTTTGTGGCGCAAACCTAACCTGGTTGAGTTGAATTTTTAGTTCTAAATTTCTTTTTTGTATTCCGGCCTTAAAAATATTATATGCTCGAATTTTCTTTACCGATGATGAAATAAAACTTGCACTACGAGCCTTCTGCGGGCTACAATTGTGCATACCCCAATTACACAGTGTGCTACATTTATATAGATAACAATTGGGCTAAAATCCCGAGAAAGAAGAAGGTAAAGCCTATAGACTCACTTGACTCCGTTGAAAGTATGGACAGGCTGCATGTCCTCGGGAAGCCGATCATTTTCCGGCCACTGGAAATTGGCGTCCATGATAGGAACAATGTTGCATTGAGACTGAAGAGCAGCAACAATTTCCTAAAAATTTTGACAAGAACATTTAGGAAATCTTTAGAATGATAACTAGATGGAGATATGAAATTGGACTCTCAGCTGAAGCCTCTGCACTTACCCGATGAATCCAGTCTTTACAGTCATTGTCCCCAATGCAGCGGTCGAGTGACTCCGGCGTGAGGACGAGGACAAAGTGCTTGGCCTGCGTGATGCTCTTGAGGAGATTGTTGTCAAACTTCCCGGCCTCCAGGCGCTCCACGTCAATGAAGACAGAGAACCCGCGCATGGCCAGATGGACTTTGAGGAGGGATGCAAGGAGAGAACCGTTGGAACGACGGTAGCTGATGAACACATCAAGGGGCTTCTCAAGGTTCTCCTCAGACGTGGCAGACATTTCAGACTTTTCTGCTTGGAAAGAGGGAAGGGCCCCGTTTATTAGGAATCCCAGGGACAAGTGATTTGTATTCATATGAGGCTTGGCTTACCTCGCAGAGCATCCAGGATCCGGTTCCGGTGGACCCCGCTCACGACCCCGCACTCCGCCAGGACCTCGTCACTCACGCACTTCCGCAGGATCTCCTTGTCCACGCTATTGTTGAGGAGTGTGTAGGTATAGGCACAGAACTCGGGGTGAATGGAGTTGAGGAGGTCGTTGAGGCTAGAGGAGTCACAGCTAGAGTAGTCCGCCATCTTCTTGAGGTCTCTCAGGTCACGCATAAACCTGGAAGGAGAAGGGTAAAGCGTAAGAAGCGAAGGCGGTTTTGCAGTAAATTTACCTTTTAACTACACGTTGAGAGTTCGCAGTCACGTCAGTAAATGTATTCCCGGCGCAGCAGGTTCGATTACGTTACGTCCAGTTAGGCTCCGTTACATTACGCCAAGTTAGGTTACGTTACGTTACAATAAATAAGTATTCATTAGCGCCTAACCAAACTTTCACTGCATTTAATAAATCTGCACAAGTTGATTGGCGATTCCGTCATCATTTTAACGCGAGAAACACCTCAGAAAGTTATGTATGGCTAACATATATATTTAGTTTAAAGTTTTACTATGTACATCAAGAGCTACAATTTTAAACAAGTCTGGATAATTTCCTAATAACTGAAAGTGTCTCTCATAGGATGTAACATACGACTCATTTAGCATACCTTTTCCGTAGGATCCCGTTCTCCATTTTGATGTCATTGAAGAGCATGTCCTCGGTGAGCTGGAGGAGGAGATCCCCGTCGACTCGGGATGCCATGAAGGAGGCTGCATACTGATCGAACCCCTTCTGAATGACCCATTCCCTCACGTCCTCAGTGGACCAGAGCGGGACCTGCTGACTCAGCTTGTGCGGCACAGTCTCTCCAATCAGTCTCAGGGCTTGGGCCGCTAGCTTGCTCGCAAGGGCATTCGGGGAAGAAGCAACACGCTTCAGCGGCTCAATGGCGCTAATCTCTTTAAAGATCCGTGTCCGACCCTCCTTCTTCTTGATACCGGCTTCCATACTGAAAGGCGGTCACAGGTCGGTTAATTTGAAATACCACACAAAAAATCTTCTTCTTTTTGTGCTAAAGTTTGACATAAACTCACCAAAAATGGAATGCTGCAAGAGAGCGGGCCTCCTCTCGCTGTGACGAAAGGACCGGGACCAATTTCTCGAGCCACTGCGTACTCTGACCCTGTCCATGTGAAAAGCTGGAGGCCGCAAATTCTTCGGGATTGTGAGACATGAGAAAAGGCTCCACGAGCTGGAGAGTATCTGCAAAGGCAAATAAAAATTATTAAGGGGCACCGGAAACTTATTTTTACATTGTACAAATTTCTATCCCTCTATTATGTTAAGCGTGAAAAAATATCCATAATCCGCTTACTTGATTTGATGATCTGAGCTTCAATTTCCTTGTTGGCCACAAGAACGGCAATGGCGAGACAGGCATAGTACTTGATTGAATTGTCATGATGAAAGGCGAGTGGGAAGAGCCAGAGATGGACCTTCCGCTTAATCATGGCCTCCTGGTTCTCGGCACCTCCGTAAAGGGACAGATTGACAAGGGCTCCGGCACAGTTCCGCAGGGTCTCTACGTCCATTCGGCGACACTCGGCCATCACACGGTCGAGTCCCTGGAGCCTCAGCACGTCACTGCACGTGGACTCACTGTGGCGGAACAAGTGGCGGAGGAGGCCAGTCCCAACGCGGGACTCCTCAACCTCACACAAGTCTGAGGCGACCTGGAAGACAACGTCAATTGAATTCATTCTCCCGTACCTCAAACTGAATCTAGAGTTAAAGTGGCTAAAGTTACATCATACCTTTACGACTTGGTCCAAGCAATCAAATCCCTTCTCCACTACGTAGTTACAGTTCTCGGGCGTGAGAGATGCTTCTAGGAGGCGGGCCGAGGCCACGCGTAAGTCGTCCTTCCGGGATGAGAAGTTCCCAATTAGGAGGTCCAGGCCGCCCATCTCGCGAAACGTTTTGCACAAGTCACCGCCAACCTGAAGTTTGGGAAATAATTGAAGTAGTCGTTCGTAAATTTTTCATTACTAAAAGCACTACTTTATATCATGTATTTGCGAAAAGTTGGGAGACAAGGATTTTGGGGAACTTTTAAAATCGTTGCTAAGAACATAATTTTGATTTTTGGTTTCGGGACAAGAAATAACTGGCAATTCATTATCAAGGTCATTTTATATAATGGTAGGGCTAGGTTAGGTTAAGGTACTCAAGGTCGTTTTAAGCTAGAAATGGGTACTAAGGGTCATTTACACGTTAGGTTTTAAGGAGTAATGACATAAAGTGACTAAAATAGGACCCAAGCAGAGCGATTTTACCAAACTTTCAGCAAATCCGATAACTTGTTTTCAAGGCATACCTGATGTCCGTGCCCTGGAACTTTCCAGGCGGCCTTCATGACGCCCGAGGCGTAGTTGAGCTGATTCACAACGTTGTCCTCCTCACAGTCCCGAAGGCTCTCCACAATGGATGAGAGCGTTGTGGAATACTTGTCTGTGATCCGGCCGACGTCTTGCGGGGCCGAGTCCCAGCCCAAGGAGTCAAGGTCCTCGAATATCATGGCTGGAAATACATGTCAACAAAAATTAGGCTTCTTCTACGGTCCAGACTATGACCTCGTCATAGATGCACTTTCTTACTCGTGTCAGTCGTCCCGGTCGTGACGGACAAGTGATTGTTGAACTTAATCTTGGACTGAGTGGCCCCAGTCACAATTTTCTCCGAGGTGAGGACCTTCCCCTCCGTCAAGCGCGTCTGCTTCCTCTGCTCCGCCATCCCGACCAACTTCTCTGCCGTGAATGATTCCGTCGTGAGCTTGGCCGAGGCAGCTGCTGTTCGGCGCGTCTCCTCGTCAATCACACCAGCCTGGGTCCGGGACCTGGAAACAATTCGTACATTTTACGATGGAGCTCAGGCTCATTACGTAATTCCAGTGTTTGTCCTAGATAAGGAACCCTCCAAACTGCTCAGTTCTCTATTTAAAGCTCAAGTGCGAGTCAATATTGAGCACTTTGTGTAACGTGCGAAAAGTAACAGGTAGAGTAATTATATTTACTTTTTGAACCCGCCAGCCGAGTACACTTTGAGAGGCATGCTCCAATGATGAGCTTTATCAGGGATAACGGGCGCACTGTACTCTAGTGCTACCACGTGACGGTTGACCTCAGAGTCCCTCCACTTGAGAGACTGTCTTTGTTCACCAGAAAGTAACAACTGGAGGCCTGAAGTGGGAGCCCAGAACGTTTGGGAACCACTTTGGGCTCGGAGGGCCAGAGACTACGCACGATTAGGTAGGCATTCACGTGAGTCTTGGCACCCGGGCTCTAAACCCATTTTCTAGAAACTAAAACATCCTCAGCGCACATTCTGATGCAATGACCTTCCCCGGCTCTCCTGTACATACTCATACGTTTAACAATACGGGATCCCCGAATTCTGGCAGGCGGTCAAGTTCATGCGGGGTGGAGGCATAGGATGATTCGTCCGTAAGTAAGGAAGAACCTTCGAGAGGCTTCCACGTAATAGATAGACGTCGATTTGGCTGTAGCGTTGACGTAAGATTTCAACGTGAGCGTCAGATTTCTAATTCTATGACGTGTCGTACGGTCTAATTTTAAAGGCATTATTCTAACCCCATTTTTAAACTTCCGTTTGCATACTAAAAATCAACCATGGAATGAGTTACGTTTCTGTTATTCAATCTTTTTTAGGTAAAACCATTACCTAATTTTTAAGAAACTTAAGTGTCGAAATCTGAATTTGACACAAAATTGCGTGTAACAAGTACTCTTACGTCTTACGCTAACTCTTAAGTCTTCGCCACTCGCTGAAACCGATAATGTTTCCATTTAAGGCGAAACCGCAGACTACTTAATAACTTCCCTACCAACTCGCTGTAAAAGCTAATGTTAATATTTCAGGCCAAACCGCTAACTACCTAATAAGCTCCATACTTGCTAAGTTCCCATCTTATCAGCTGCTCCTAACGCCAAACTCCGCTTCGCACTTAAAAGTCAATAAATAGTCTGAGTCACTCCAAGGATAGATTCAGCATTGGAATGGTATCATAGGCGGGCGACTATCTTCACTATGCAGTTCCCATACATTCAGCTCGTAAAAAGTTAGGAGATAAATACTGTAATTGCGTAATTGCAGCATGTGACGGCATAGACAGCGTGACGCTAGGGGAGAATAACAGCACATGGGAAGATAGGCCAGTCTAGCCTTCCAAGGCTCACAACGGCAGGAAGGCAAAACTTTTACCTATACGGCACACGTTACTCCGCTGAATACAAATACGACCGTGTAAGCTATGTATAGCACATGCCTAATAGGTTTTGGATTAGATAGAACCCCACTCCGACTGCCAGTCCCAGTGCCTGACCTTCATTCGCAATTGAGAGCTACTAAAAGGAATGATTGGCAATGTGTCTTCCCCTATATTTATCTCTTTCCGGTTAGTTTCCGATAGTTTACATTAGCCTTTCAGTGGCATGCATTTGCAGGTATACTGGGTTCGGCCTATAGCTTGTATTTAATGCTGCTTAAACCCAAGTATAGAAATGGGAAATATGTTAACCAAACCGCATGACTCTGGTCGGGTATTTAATATGAACCTGGTCCCGGTATGAGGCGACAAAGTATATGTGACCCAGATCTATATTTGCTCATTTGCATATTACGTTTGGAGCTATAAAGTAAAACTTTTTGCGCAGAAGTAACAGAATTAATTGGACTTCGTACCTTTGTTCCTGCAAGAGAGCCGCTTTCTTTTCCGCCGTGACCCCGTCCTTCTCGACCTTCTCCTTGACGGCAGCCGCCATAGAGTTCTGCTCGTAGGTCACGTCCCCGGCCTGGAGCCTCGAATGGGCCGCCGCATTGGCCGTTGCCTGCTCCTTGATGAAGTCCCCGCTCTGGAACTTGGAGGACGAGGTCTGATTGACCTTCTTGGTCTGGTAATGGAAGGTTTTGGGCCCGTCCTTCCCGTCAGTCATGCCGGGCGTACCGGGCGGCGGGCAGATGGACATCGGGTGATTGTTCATTACGAGGTTAGGGCTGGCCAGAGGAGAGTTCGGCAGCTCACCAACGTACTGACTCATCCCACCACCAAGCTCACCTGCACTCGGGAACGGAAGCTCCTGGACAAGGACCGTCCCGGTGTCGAGTGGCGTGTCATTATTGTTCTCCCCTGTTCAGAGGTCAGGGACAGAAATACAGTAATAAGGATTTAGTATTTAGCGTACTAGACTCTTTAGAAATTGGAGTATGCATAGTGACGGTCAGGTTCGGAAGCCGGATTCAATCAATGCATCCCGTTCTTTTACATATTACATAATAGTAAAGGTTGGGTCCATTCTTTTCTTAAAGTTTCACAATGGGATGTGTAGAAATTACTTCAAAATTTAAATTAAAATATGTGAGAATGTAGACTAGTGATCATGACTTCTTCTCATCTTGAAGTAGTTTCGACGTATCACATGCAATACAACTTTGCTTTGAAAACAAACCTTTAGCAAGAAAGTGAAATAATAGAGTTTCACTATGAAATTTTCCATTGCTTGAGTCGGACATCCTGAACTGCTCAGTCAGTATGCATACTGTCTTTCCTAAGGATTTAGGAGCACAAATGATGCCTTACCGCAAATGTTCATCATTTTAGGGTCCGTCATGAGCTTGAGGGGTGATAGTCCCTTCTGGGCATTAATGGAATTCATAGTGGAGGAAGTGGTGGAGGCACTTGAGGAGGAAGAGGTCGAGGAGGTCGTGGTCTGCTGAGACATGGCCTTCATTTGTGACATGCGGGACTGCATTTCCGAGAGGTTGCTCTTGAGTTGCTGACTGGAGGACTGCTTGATCTCGTTGCTGGTCTGGTGCTGGTGATGGAAGGAAGAGACGCCTGAGGAAACGAACCGGCTCGAAGCGTTCACGGTCTGATGCTGGGACTGGGCAGAACTTGAGTTCATTCGGCTGAAAGCCGCGGCCTTCTTCTGGAAACAACAATAAACCAAGCCAAGCCATCAAACGAAGCTCCCTTCTTAACCTTCCATCACCAATTATACAAATCTCGAGCCAAAACCTACATTTACTTCCATCACCATCTTATGGACCTCTGGTAAGGAAGCTAATTATTTTGGGTGTGAGATTTTTATTCGTTGGTGCGAAACTTAATTTACGGCCCTAATTTCCACAATTAACTTCCTGACTTACGTCTTGAGCCTGAAATGGAATGGAGTCTTTGAATTCTGACAGCGCAGTACCACACATGGACTGCTTCACGCCCAGAAGTTGACTCTCAAAATGTTTAATGGAAGGCTCTAAAAGCACAACTATTTATCTGTATTTTATTTAAACTCGGAAAGTTACTGCCAGGAAACAATTGTCATACGTACCAACTCAAAACTAATGACTCTATTGCGCTTCGGAATTTTAAACCCATTTATTGGAGCGCCTATCTTGAAACCGGGGAACTAGTAGGAAATGTAATCAAGGAAAAGGAGCTTTGGCTGACTCAGGACTGCGGCATACATGGAAGGCCTGTTAATTAGAGCAATAATTAAGCTGTGAATCAGTAATAGCCTGTGAGTCTAAATCACAAACATACATAAAGTACAATGTTCCGGAGGCGCTGTTAACGAGATACGCGAAAGCAAAGACACGTTGTAAATACGTCTCGTTCTACTGCATGTAATTAGTCTGGTAGTCTACTAAATACTATATTAGAGTTATTATATCTACATAGTACTACTAGAGACGGAAGAAAATAAGACATGTTTGACACATACACTATTCAATACCTGGACGTTCCCTGTAGAGGACTGAACCCCGCCATTGAGCATGCCCATGGCCTGTCCATTCACAGCGCCCCCTGGACTCGTCACCTCGTCAGGGTCTGCCATCTGGAAACAGAAAAGGGAACAAATGAAGGCATCCGAATTCCATTGTAGGCACAACGACGGCTTGGACTCGCAAAAGCCTTTATTCCACTAAATATGAGCTCCTCCTTTAGTTAATTTTAATATTTTATGCTAAAATTATAATTTTCACGAGGCATGAAATACAAGCCAATTAAAGAACCCCTAGTACTTGTTTAGTACCTAATTGTATACATTTAGCATGTACCGGAATGTTCCGCGCGCACGTGGACCTGACAATGATTAAATGGTTTAAATGAGTCCTATCATCAATCATCACTCAAACTTTATACTCTCCAGTATGACTGCCTGAAGATTAGTTCCACTTTCCCCCTTAACATGTAATTACAGATAGATTATAGAAAAGGTAGGCGTCCAAAAATTGTATTGAACACCATGAAATACAAATATTTATGACTATGTTATGACTCATACAATGTCCACTGAGGGGAAAATCTTGTACCTACCATTCATTTAAGGTAGATAGCGTACAAATAATACACACAAAAAAATCCCTAATTTCCTATTTCCGCCAATCTGATGAAGATGAGTAAACCACATAGAGTCCCCGAAACTGGTATGGAACGCGGATCCTTCCAAGTCCCAGAAAGGGATTGACAAGCATTTACTCTAATCAAGGCCCATAAAAGTGGAGCCCGAGCCCTCCGCTACCAGCTAGTCCTACAACATTACGACCCTCTTTAATTCCTCATTAAAGCCGAAACAAGAGTCGAGGAGGCACTAAAGGAGGCCCAAACGGCGTTAGCATTCCAAAACACCAACTTTGTCCTTAATTTACAAAGGCTGGTGCGGCCGTAAAGGTTGGGACGTAAAAGGGAGATTTAGCAGGATCCCAAGGAGTGAGCGAGCCCAGGTTTGGGCTGTCATAAAATCATAATTTTGTAATGTCACTTTAGTATGGAAGTAATGGGCATGGATTGGATTGTGCACTATGCCTGGACCAGGTCCTGAGCCAGCTCAGGATTTGGATCATCTGCCCCTCCTCGTCCCTCCCATCTGAAATCCCGAAAGTCATCTTGCCCATATTGGGGCAGGAGGCCCATCAAGATCAAGTCTCGTCTTCTGACCCGCCCAAAGTGCAGTGCTGGACAGTGGACAGGAAAGTGCAATTTCGGACCTAATGCTTACACTGCATGCTAATCCCTTAAAGCCCTCCTGGCGCTCTTCTTCTGGCACCAGACTCACTCACCCCTACTACAGACAGTTGACTGGATCTGGACGCACATTATAATATTATTATATGTATGTATCTACTCATCCTGTCCGCTGAATAGTTCGAATTACCAATTGCCCTGCCACTCCTTTACAAAAGCCTACGTTTCCAGACTACATAATTTGAGGCCACTTCAAATTCCAGTCCCTGTATTTGGGGCTGGGAGTTCTTAGAGACGTTCCCAATGTCAACTGCTCTGCATATGCGGAGTCAAGCCAACATCCAAAATCCCGCCCATTCCAAAACATATATCGCATCACGATAACGTACTATTGTGTATCTAGGATTTTCCCAAAGCTTGAATTTAATGCTGGCCAAAAAATTGGTTTCGAGTCCCAAAAAAGAGGTCGGGATGCGAATAAGTATCGGGTCTGAATACCCTAAAAATTACTTCAAAAATTGTATCCAACCCTCTTATTTATAATTTATATACCATAATATAAGCTAATTTAATATAATACATAATATATTATATATATAATAATAAAGTATATAGTATATATAATTTATATCGTTTTTCAAAAAAAAAAAAGGATTGTTAACGGCTTTCGAAATTTTCCGACTGTTTGAAGAATCTACCAAAATATTTACTTCTGGCCCAATATTGTACAACAAAATATGAATAAAGAATACAGCCCCATTCAAAATACGAGAAAGCATAACCCAAAAAGTGCTCCCATTGTAATAGAAATAGGTTACCTTTTTGAAGCCTACAACTCTCTCGAATAACTTCATTGTAGTAGCTCATATATGTAAGCCGTGAACTATTCTGAACCTCAACGCTCACAATTCCGAATCCCAGGTCGCCCAGATCAGTATATGAATCAGAGTGTAAAACTGGAAACCTGGGATCTTCGAACTTCCCAACTAATAAGCACACACACCGAACGCGTAACACGTAGATTCGAGCAAAGTGGTCGCCAAGGGAAAATCGACTCCTTAATAACAAGAAGTTTGGGTTCCGAATCCAGTTCACTAGGTACTGAATTCAGCGTCGGGAGTAGATTGCAAATTGGCGGAGAGGCAGAGAGGAACTGAGAGCCTGTGCCGAGATTCTGCATATATTTTTATTCCGTCCGGTAGGTTCTTGGGTTTTGCTAGGCAGCAAGTGGTAGTAGGTACTAAGAGGTATTAGTCAGCTCTTCTGGGAGCAAAAAGGGTTTAATGTACATATGTGCGGTTCAATGGAATCCAACGGCGTCATGAGCCGCCCCTCCGCAGCATTAGCATCTCCAGCCTTCCCCTTATCTTCCCATTCAAATTATTACTAAAGGCACACGTTTTTCTGGGCATGGAAATTGGAGGGCATGACACATGCCGGGCTCCAGCAAACTACCAGTACACACTGGGCCACTCTGCCTCCATGCATACCAAATGAAGAGGGATCCGTTTCAATAGTTTGCGTAATTCGTACCTAGGCCAAGTCTGTCCGCTTTTATTAACACGCTTAAGTAGTGTCAACGTCAGGCCGACCCTCATTTATATAGAGGAATATTTAAATCATCACCCAGTAACTCGAAATCTCTCAGCAATTCAATCAGATTTCCTCGGCAGAGTCTTGAAATATTTCGAATCCTAGTGTTTTAATTCCTTTAATTATTCTGAAATAAATCATATTTTGCTTATACTAAGTTTGAAAAGATTTGTGAGTAACTTGAGGTAATTGGTGAAGAGATCTGTTTAAATTGCTGAGAGATTTCGAATTACTTGGTGATAGTTTAAATGGTAGCCATTTATTTATGTGTATAGGTATACAATGCTGCTGGGCCTAACTCATTTAACTTTACCTTAACTCTGGCACTTAACGAGGAATTAAATACTGACGTTGGGCTCAAAGAAACACTTAAACTAAATTAACCTAATGCAAAACTAACCTAACCTAACGTAATCCAGGGGAAATCTAATGAAGGCACTTAATGAAGGCAAAATTAAAGTAATCTAATTTAATTGAGGGAAAATTAAGCTAACCTAACTTAGTTGAGGGAAACTTAATCGAGCCTAAACCAACCGGACCTTACGTAGTCCAGCCAGAAATGACCTAACTAAATTAGGGCAAAACTAACTGAGCTTAACTAATTCCAGTCTAAGCGACCATAACCTAACCGGATCATTTATATATTTATATTTATATAGTGAATCCGCAGGGTTAAAACCAGAAGTATCTTATAAAGGTGACATAAGAAGGCAACATTTTACAAGGCTTAAACCATATAAGTTCGTAATATAGAACTTGCTAGGCCATTTTTGTAAGTCCGTATGCATGAACGAGTACGTCTAACGTCAAAATTATAAATATTTACTTGCCAGAAGGTATAACTATAGGTACCACCTTAAGAAAAGTAACAATGAATGGAAACTAGTCTATGACTCAGGTCTGATCTTCATTCATAAAAAGTGGCCGGAGTTCAAACACAAGCTATTAGTGTAGGTACCGATCAGACCAGGTTCGTCTCCTACATATATGCACTCATGAGATGAGTCTTCAATTTAATTCAGACTTTGTGTATGCCCAACGGACATCCGATTAGTAGCTCACGTCATCTTAGTAATGAGCCTGCCCGCTGTGCCGAATAAATCAAGCTTCAACTATAGGCAGAAGATGACATCTTTACTTGCTCAAAATTAAAGTAAGAAGAACCCTGAATCCTCATGTGCAAGTCTCTAAATTGCTATGCAGGCTGGAGTAGAACAATGGGGAACTAGATGGTTAGTCAAACTATTATCTGAGCACGGGATCTTGATATGCCGCTTTTGCATTATGCCATATGTCCATTGTTTAGTAAATTGGTTTGATACTAAATTAAGATACTGCGCTAGAGTATTATTGGGCCTCTATTGTGATGTCAGTGATTTTTGGGAAAAGAAAGCTCAATGTCGAACTACAAATTCCTCAAGCAAACCATTGATAACAATTTCCAAACATAAACGGTAGATGGCAGATGTAGAGAAATTGGGATCAAGCCACGCTCAGAATTTAATATAAATCCAACTGAATTAGAACTTTGATTTTGTATCTTGCAATAAAATGTGTTTTTTAGCCCGAAATGATTAACTCATTGTTGCCTGATACATATCTGACATTTACATTGATATTTAGACCGTATACCTAAATACACACACGTTGCATGTCGCGTCACATATGATCCCTGATGTACCGCTTGCCACTATAAAAAAAACACTAGAAGAAAAATGATCTAATGTTTGCATTTTGGGTCTAATCGAATTTCACTCTCTGACCCAGAAATAGCTTTAAATGTTTAATTGGCTATACGAATGGATCCCCCATTTGGTCTTACTAACGGGACGCGGATGGGACAAACACACAGATAAACAGGCGTGACTAAGTGGGAATGGAATTTGTAGATAAGGGAGGGAATAGCTGTAAATAGCCCTGATCTGGTATCTAATTGGCTGGGGTTTGTCAAAGTGAGCCGTCTTTTACCTTGTCTAATCAATTCCTGAATTTCTCCGTAGTTGGATGACTAATATTCAATATTGACCACTGCACTGTACTCTGTCACTTCTGCGTGGACTCAACAGTCACAATTATTAAGGAACTTATGGCCGAACCAATTCAAATCAAATTAAAAATTAGCTAGTACATACACTAACTTATTTACACTATTTATGTACAGGGCGTGACTCAAAGTATGAGAATAAGTCAGAACTGGTTCCCTATTAAGCCCGACATGATGTATGAGAGGAAGGAGTTGGGAAATAAAATTCTAGCCTGCCTAGCCCTCCCTGCTGTGGTTTCAGTACACGTTTGGTCAAGTTCGTTGTGTAGGAAACGGCGGCTTTGGTCGGCCAGTCTCTCCGATAACTTCCTCACCACAACCTCAGTTAACCTTCCACACTTATGGCATGGCTGGATTTCGACTAGCTACAGCCACTCCTTTAATTCGAATTACAGCCCTATAAGATCTGCTTTTTTTTAAAGCACGGTAAAGAACAGTCTCATCCCGTTGAAGCACGTGAAAAAATACCTAGATCAAAATTATCGGAAAAGTAGAAACTTATTGTTATTCTAGCTCAAAAATATCACTGATTTCTGTCTAGAAAAGGACAAATATTTCCGTTTCCGGAGAATGCTGTAATTTGACGAATCTCCGAAACACTTGGCATTAATACGCGACAAATTTTCTGAATGTTAACAATGTTCGTGTTTGATATATTATGTAAATAGGTAACACAGTAGGTACTAGGTACCAGTATTTTCAAGGATGGAGACATTAAACCATCAGCATTACATTACTTACCAATCACAGTGTTTGAGAAAAAGAGAAATGGGGCTGTGGCCACTCCTTTCCGTGAATTGCTTTTAGCGGTCAAATTCAAACATTAGATACAATTACATCGGAAAGCACTAAAATAAGTAGGAGTCAAAATGAACCTGTTTTTCTCGTTAGTACCAGTTAGCACTATGCATTATGTTACACAATTCCAAGTTCCGATCCCTGATATAGCAGAGCAACAACGGCACACGCTTATGTGTACTATTACTCTCAAATTCCTGAATTCCTCCTATCTCTATAATCAATCACTGCACTAGCACTCCGTAACTACTAACTACGAACTAGCTGTGTACCAAGTGCCGAAGTACAATAAAAACACTGAACTGCTCGTCCGAGCCCCCCCGGCGCCATAACAGAGTAATTATAAGTATTAAAGAGTACTGTGCATATGATACTCTACTTATCTGTATGACTCCCTCTAATGCTGTAATTGAACCAACTTTCTATGGCCGCAGTATGGTCGATTTAAAATTGAGATGCCTTACTGAGAACCCAGTTAGTGTGCAGCAGGAGTCGGAATTATTATTTGAGGAAGAATGAGATAACCTCGGAATCCTGGCGGCGGCCTAACGCACGTTGAACGTGAACTATGGGGGCCTTTCAATGTCAATTGATAGGAGACAGCAGGCCGGTGTTGCTAGGCCTCAAACTATTTGCTGCTTTAGGGCAGTTATGTAATTATAAGATATTTAGAGGAGCTGGGCCTAATGGGCCATCCTTCCTACGTCAATGAGGATAAATGACAAATACGTAGGCTACTATCTTTCGTATTTAGTGGAAAACAAGGGAAAGTTGTTCCATAAGGAAACTGACATATTGAGAGCCGACAGAGCTAACCTTCAAGAGTCTTAACCAAGTCTAGCCTAAACTTACCCAATATTTGATTTTTAAGCATAGGAAATAATTTCATTGGCAAGGATCAACATTTGTACAAACCCGGAAATCATTATTATTTACAAGTTTCCCCTAATCACAATTCCTAGAAAATGTATCCAAAAGTATCGAACCTCTTTGACAAAGTCGAGCATGGACTGATACTTCCGCATGCTCTCCAGCCTCGCCCTCGACGGCTTGGTCGTAATGAGAGCCTGCGGGAAGAAAACGTTCTCCTCCATGCTCACACTGCACTGCACTGATAGCCAACGTTGAAACTTCGAAAAACGTCAACCTCGCTCGTTCAGAAGTAAACTAGCTCATTTTTGGCCGTCTAGCCCAAGTGATCCAGAACCGTCTCCCAGGGCCTATCCCCGCACCACGTGGGAGCTTTAATTTTAGTTTCTGATTTTGATTCAGGACTTGTCTTCCTGACTCAGCCAAGAAGTGGAGGAGCTAATTGAAGCGTGATGCGCTTCTGAGGCCTCGGGGAGCAGAACTACTGAGAGAGGAGATAGCGGAGTCGCGTATTGGGAAATAATTAAATGATCTCCCCAAAGGAGACAATGGGAGCGGAGCCTAGTAGTGCTCCTCCGACGGATAGTACGTGGTCCTATCTACTATTGTCACCACTTATCCAGTCAAGTGGAGTGATACGGGGGCCCAGCTAAGCAAAGATAGGGCTCCCTGCTGCTCTCGAAGGAGTGGACTCTGTCCCCATTGGTCGGATTCCCGAGGCCTACGGCTTCCATTCCTTACAATCTTAGAAATACTACTTACTCTTTTACATTAAGCACGGATTGGGTCAATCTTTCGTACCCAAGGAAATCCAGTTTGATGCATGTGCTTAATGATAAGGAGCCTAATGTATAGCTTGGACTAACCTAACCTAACCTAGCATATAGCCTAGCTAAATATAACCCAAGTAAATAGATACATAGTTTAGCCTAAGCTGACCTAACCTAGCGAAACCTAACATAAGACATCCGGAAGTCCCCTTAACCTTAGCTATGCTATGTGAGCACCAAAGATAATGGATTTTATCAGTCAGGATTTTTTAGAAGGCAATACCTTGCCGAATCGACAGAAGCTGGATCCCCGGCTATACTCAACATCCTAGTATGATATTCTTTGAAAGTTTTCGGCACGACTTTTCCAATCCAAGTCTAATTCCTAATTCATATGCCTTCCCTAAACTTTGTCAGTGATGGAGGTTCATCAATTTAGCAGGAAACCTTCGTCAACATCCCGTTACAGTGATGAATTATAAAACTAGGCCGTCAGCACTTTATTTGCCTTTCCTTCCTGTTCGTGCTGCCTACGATATTGACTAACTCCGTGTTAGCATCATCCTCCATATCCATATCCATGCCCACGCAGAGTTTACTTCTTAGGCCTACTACGTACAGAAGACACCTACCAATCGTATATATGAAATGGAGCATAATATTTTTGAGCTTATATTGAAAATGTAAGCAGGCTCAATGAAAGCTTAAGAATGAGTCTGGAATGTTCTGGGTGCTCTAGACTCGATTTTTGTTATGCATCAGTTTATCAGGTAGACTAAACTTTTCCCGCATCTCCACCCAGTAATCTGTCAATCCTACATCTAACCTATCTATGTATTTAAGCAACGGAGCTAGATGTTATGCGCGTAATTATAAACAGGAACTGTTGGAGGACTCCATCGAGAAGCTAGCTGTAGGCACGTCCGCTATGTTGTTTTAGGCCTTGTTATTATAGTACTAGAAGCCCAATAGGATGCTGGATTGGAGACACAAAGGTGGTGACATTCTGCTCGGCGTGTCATGTCACCTGTCAGGGGCTCAGGGCTGTCACGTTGTCAGCTTCCTCGTACGAGTCCGCACTGCAGGAGACCCTATTGCCGATTGGCAGGAGACAAAGGAGAGAGGAAAAAGATGCGATCCCATGTCAACAATGAAGTTGTGAGCCAAGAGCTTAAACAATCATAACTCCGTATAATGCGAC
>JAQFZY010000327.1:0-33116 GCA_034696285.1 Hypogastrura burkilli
ATAGCGCACTTTGGTGAGACTTGATACGCTGCCCCCAGAAAATGAATTCGGAAGAGCGGACTTTGAACACGTCCGTTCACTTTGAGAAAATCTCAAAGTGTGAACGTAAAACGGTTTTTTTTTCTCAAAGTGAATGTCGTTTATATTTGTGTGAACTCTGTGGATAATATTGACATATTAGAAACAAGAAATCTATCTTTGTCAGTAATGTCCATCTTTAGTATTTATGCTAAAATTTATTCTTTTTGGACGGCGTTAATTCCGAGCCATAATACCATTCAACTCCCTTTCCTAATGCAATAGTAGCATTACTTATAAAATAATAAAGTTAATTCATTTCATTCAGGTTTGTATGTAATTTCGTAATTTAGCTTAGAAAGTTAACTTAACATACATTTAATTAAAAAAAAAATCAATAACAAGAAGCGGAAACGCTTGTTCGCCCGGGATATGACCTCTCAGGATCTTATGCAACTAAATATTTTGAAGCCGGGAATAGAAATATAAGTATTTAAGAAATACGCTGAAGGGTGTTTAACTGACGTAATCCGAAAATTCAATTTAATAAAATTAACATTTCTTGAGCCCCAATAAATGCCTATGGTTAGGACTACGTCATTAGATTAAGCTAGGCTCACCATAAAAATCAAAATTGCTCTACTGACTAATTAATCTAATAATATTAATAACCGACTAATTTTCCACCAAAAGCTACATTTTTAATAACCAAAAAATACTTAGCAAGCCTATTACTCTAATACTTAGATCGGACCTGCCTCAGCCTCGCCAAGAAGCCCCGCTGCCCAAACCTACTTGAGCGCCACTCCAACGGCTACCATTCTCCCCGCAAGTGTCACATTGACTTTCTCCCAACGGTGCACACGGTGTCTGCGGCGGCCTTCCAGGAGGCCCAATCCAATCTTCTAGAATGCTACCAGCTCCCTGGATTTGCGCCGTGCCCAAAACTAAGGGCAATGGAAGAGACTACGAGGACCCTCTGTGACTCAACTTACACCAATACGAAAGGGTGAGGGAATACTGATTGGAGCTTGGGCTAAAATCAACACTTTTGGCCGGAATATATATTATTTGGACCAAAGTATATATTTCTTGGGCCAAAGTTCCATTTGTAGGATAAAATATATACTTTTTGGGTTGAAGTACAATACAAGCCTTTCTCCAATGTGCTTATACAGATGTGACACGAGCTACTCCGGGGTCGGAACCCGCTGCAAGCTCTTCCAAAGCTGTGACAGGGCCGTTGTGCTGGGCGGCGGCTGGAACCGACTCCATTCCGGCACCAAGTCTCAGGAAAACGTGCTTCGTATGGAAGCCATGCTCCTGGCCAATGGGTTCCAGCCTGAAAACGTACAGCTATTCTACGCAAATGGGGGTCAAAGTTCCAAATCCAAGTTCCTCCCTTCGGCCATGAAGACGGGCCTTAGAGGTCACTTGCGAACGGTCTGTGAGTCCCGACACTGTGCCGACTCCCTCTTCATATATCTGAATAGCCCGACAACGGTGGACGGGGACATGCTGCTCTGGGACATGGACCAGAATGGCGTCGTAAGTTTTGACTGGATGTTCGTTCTGACTCAAAAATATGGACTCATAGACTTCGGCTAAAAAATGATAGAACTTAGCACATAAAATATGGAAATTAGCGAATATAGATGTTGACAGAAATTTTTTGGCCGGCTTATACAGAATTCATACCCGATCCGGTACCGGAACCGAATCATATTGTTTGGACAACATCCAGATTTGCTATTTTTCGTACTTCGTTTTGTGCTAACATCTACACTTTTAGTTAAGTATTAAATACGACTGCCATTTAAACGATCACCAATTAATTCCAAATCTCTCCCCAATTAAAGCAGATTCCCTCACCAATTAAATCAAATTACTCACCATTCATTTGAAACTTATTAGGAGCAGAAGATTATTTATTTTACAATAATTAACGAAATTAAAATTCTGTTATTTGAAATAATTCAAAGCATTTGTGAGGAAATCAGCTCTAATTGGAGAGAGAGTTCGAATTAATTGGTGATCGTTTAAATATTCCTAATTAAATACAAGCCTACATAGAATTTGATTTGCAGGCGGATGAGATGGAGGTCTACACAGCCAAGGAGTTCCTCTCAGACATTTCCAAATGCGAAGCCAATCGGGTGCTCATTGTTGCGGATCAGAGCAACACGGAGTCCCTGATGACGTTGCTGAAGCAGTCAAGGCTTCATCCCAATACTGCTCTTTTTACGGCCGGCCAGGCTCACCAGGTGACCACCAATGGGGAGCTGACGAGCGTTTGGGCCAATAGTTCACTTCCGGCGGCTTGTCTCAAGCAAATTCAACAGGTTAGTACATAACACGACTTGTGTTTAATGCTACCAAAAAATACAGATTTTAACCCTGGAAATGAGCAAATCTAAATGCGAAGCAAAGAATATGACCAGGTCGGGTATGGAATATATCGGGTGAGCACACTGAACAATTTGTGGTCAATTACATTCGCTCATTTCCATATTTTTTGATCTAAAGTCTCTATTTTTAGGAAATGCATAATAATCTTAAGTTTTTGCGCTGTCCAAGACGACCTATTTTTTTTTAGACTGCCAGCATTCGGATGAGAGACTCAAATCCGGGCGTGTATGACGCTTCCGAGGGTCAAGTTCTGGGGCTGACCCTTACCGGAGCCCCCTGTGATTTAGCTTCCCCCAACTCCCGTGAGTTTCGCTCAATGTATCAAGGTAAGCACTAATGCCAATCTTAATGGTGCCCCCAAAAATATAGATTTTAGCCCAAGTCGAAATATGGAAACTAAAAAATCCAGACGTTGCTCAAAGAATATGACTCAGGTCACGTATGGATCGGGCATGTCCTATATCTTCTGGGCACAGCCAATATTGAGCTTAATTAAGGTTTCTTGGACTAAATACGTATTAATTATTAATTTCTAGGTTGCCAGAACGTGCCCACAAGCGTCTGGTTCTCTCCAACCGAATACGGGGAGGAAGTTAGCGAGGCGGAGGACGACGACGACGGGGCGCAGAAACAGAGCCGTGACTCGAATGCGTCTTTCAGTAAGCGGCGGCACGCGGTTTACTAGCGTAGTAATGGAGCACAGTATGCATTATACAGTGATATATGGCAAATCAGCTTTATTTAATAACACTATGTACAAAATAAATGTAAATATTTAGAAGGAAACATAATTAAATAGGAATAATTAATTTGATGTACTAGCTACTACACAACCGCTACTAAAACCAGCCTAAGCCGAGCCGAGTGTCTACATTTCGTTTCGAAATCTTAAAATTGCACATTAACTAATTACGGTAGGTATTACTGTATTATCATTTATAGCTATCACTCGGTAGCACGCATAATTAGCACGACTTATTAATAAAAGAGCATAAGTAGCAAATACAACTAAAAAAAAGTCACAAACAGTTTCGTAAGCTCAGATCCTTCCCAGCGTAGGAGAAGAACGTAGTACAAATACATACAAACTGCTGAATTGTCTTAAATCCCGATAATACATATTATATGTATTATTTTTATTAAATACCTAGCGTAAAATGATCTTTGCATGCTTAGCAGAAAAAATGACTGAAAATTGGCAACATTAAACAGGAACAATTTTCCCAATGATTAGCACCTATAGGTAGTAACCTATAGATCTGACGTGATTTTAGTTAGGCAAGCGCTTAACTGGTGAATTTCGCTGTTCAAATACGGTCGGAGGCGATGTTGGTTGACCCCTTTGATTTAGAGCCTTATTCGAATTAGCGGCTGACTTTTGAGTGATCACGGCGCCAGGGTCAGAAGTCTCTGTTGACGACCTAGCCTTCAGTGGGTCCTTCCGTTGCAAGTCGTCAAATAAATTCCTCTTCTTAGAACCAGCGCTAGCCTTTCCACGTGGATTCGGACCTTCGGCCTTTGGGACCCGGGGGTCATGGAAATAGGTCACGCTGTACGAGACAACCTTGAGGCCTCCAAGTACGAATGTGGAGATGGGTACGATCGCCGGTGTCTCATATCCAGTCTTCCCTTTCTTCAATGTGGGTATGAATTGCGGACTCGAAGGGTCATCGGAGGTCTCGGGCAATTTTTGAGTACCCAATTTAGAGCGTAAAATTTTCTTCGCTTGCTTTGGAGACGGCGGAGCAGAACCAGGATCCTCGGCCTCCATAGGATTATGGGTAGGCTCAAGGAGAGCAACCTCTGGGTTACGTTTGGGCCTAGACCAAGGGAATCGGTCCATGTCGGGGTCCCCTTGAAATATCCCGTGCGGGTGAGTCTCGTAGGTTTCCGCAGCCTGGTCTGTGAGGCCAAGCACAATCTGGAACCTGTTCACCGTCAAGTTGGCGGCATGCTCAACGTCTTTGAGGAGGCTGTCCATCTTCAAGAACTTTTCCACAGTTTCCTTGGCTGTGACAGCCATTGTCTTTAGTAAGGCTTCGCCCCTGACCAAAAAATGCGCTGTCATAATATAGTCCAGCACTGCTTATCGGTCTTAGAATATAAACTACAAAAATGTCGACTTACTGAGCCTCGCCGAGTCCCTCATAAGCCAGCTTTCCGGAGACTTTAAATACGAACCGCTGAACAACTACATGAGTGTCAATCAAGTTTAGCTGAAATCCTTCCACCAGATCCGTGACGAGTAGGGTTGACAATTTCTTACTGCAAAATTCAATGTACTCGCAGATTTGGGGGTGCTCACAGACCTATAAAGCACACAAAGTTCAAGTTACTCTACGGACTGCCCGACCTGTATTCATATTGTTTGGATCTAGACTAGCTCATTTCCATAAAGTTTGGACTAAAATCTACTTTTTGTACAGCATAGCAATTATAGTTATACGTACCGGAACTTTAGTGCCAAACATTTCGGATTCGAAGAAGAGATCCCTTGGGGCTCCGCCCTTCTTCTGATAAATGGTCTGGAAGAGGGTCATGAAGAGGTCCATGAGGAGGCCCAAAATTTCCGCCTCAAGTTCCGTCTTGTAGTCAGTTGAAGGCAGGACAGCATCCATGTTGTCTTCAGGAATGGAACCGAAGGTCACAAGGTCACTGTCAACAAGAAGCAAGTCAACGCAAGCTCAAGAACGAGAAGAATGACTTTGAGCGTAGAGTGGAGCGCTTACACACACAAGGCAAGGTTTGAATGGTATCGCTAATCTGTACACCCGAGAAATTTTACCTCCAACCGTTGTAGCATTTGATACGAGCATTGAAGAATTGCACGAAGCTTAAATATTTATTCGGTGATTTGTTGGAATACAATTTTTATCCGTAATACTCTGTGAGCTCTGAACAATTAAACATGATTAAATGTATCTTTATTTAAAAATAAGTACATTAGGTTTTTAAATTAATGTATGTACTGAATAGTAGGTCTGTTTGGTTTACACTACACTTACGATTACGCCGAACTATTCAAGGAGTCAGTTGGCGCCAAGATTGCGGAAAGTTCAAGCACTTCTATTTTGAAAAGTAATTAGGATTTTGAATTAATTCAACAATCCAAGGTAAGATTTCCTTATATACTTTACGTACATAGTATTCCCCACTCATAAAAATTGACCTAACATGCCATGACCTTGCAAAATAATTACTGATTAGTTCATGGCAACTTTTGTATCTGGGAGAGTATTGAGGCTCGGACTTTTTTACAAAGCTTACACCTTTCTAATTCCATTACGTATGCTTTTCTTCCGTATCAATCTCTGCATAATCCCGCCTAACCTGTTGAGTACAGTTTAGAGTTTCTATGACGGTGAAAGCTAGGGCCTAAGAAGTAAAGGAGAAAAAATATGAATTTTTGTTGATCTTTTACTTTTCATATTTTAAACGGGGTCAGGCGTTAGACAGCAGGAGGCGGGTCCCTGGTTCTCAATTTTTGCCTGATACCGAATGGGTCTAATCCTGAACTTTTAATTTTTTAAACAGTCTTATCTTAAGTCCGACAGTTTACCAAGATTAGAACAGGAAAGTGCGTCATTGACTTCCGAATACCAACTGTCTGTCGTTCTCGTCCATCTGTAACTGCAAACTGAAAATCGTATAAGAAGCTCAACAACGAAACAGCTCATGTAAAATTGCTCCTAATCCTAATCATTTTTCCAATTTCAATTGTAAATTGAGTTTGAGTCACTCATTGTTTAAAATTAGTATTTATTTTAACGTCAAACGCGTTGACCGCTGACATTGAATTGACGCTGGACGCGGCTGCGTGATATATTATTGTTACCGGCTTCGGCTTGTATTTAATTGTTAATGGTATCAAAGAATATATTCGTTAACTCACAACTCAAAACAAGGTATGGCAATTAGCGAATATAAGTGTTTACCAGTGACCAGACACTGTATTAACTCAGGTCGGGTGTTTATTTATTTATTTAAACCCTGAATGTTCGGGTTAATTCAGAGTATATGATTTGGAGTAGACTAATATTAATTACAAAGCCCAATCACAAGTACGACTAATCACGTCTTCAATACACGAATAGTCACATACGTCGTCCTGCCTAGGACTCTGATTCTCTTGCTTTAGCTTCGCGAGATTGCGAATCAATTAGATGACTTTTTATGTTTTAGGGAATTCCAATTCATAAAACCTACAGTTGACTCAAGGCAAGGTTAACGTAATTTTTGTCCAGATCCAGCCAAAGTTTTAGGTCCTTGCACCATATGTGGTGCTTGGCTTCTTGAAGGTAGAAGAAGATACATGCACTTTGTTTCTGGTAGTCCTAGTTTGAACATTATCTAGGTTTATGTACTCCTTAAAGAAAGAAAGGGGTATGATGTCAGTGGGAAAATGTCATTACGTAATTTCTACAACATTGTCTCAATTGGTTAATATTTTTTCCTGTCTAGCGACGTGAGGAGAAATATGCCACCAGCTAAGAACGTGAAAGCCCCGCCTGAGCCGGGACCCTGGGCTTGGGCCGATAAAACTGACCTGGCCGAAATTGGCCAGTCGGAACTGATCAAGGCTTACCGTCTTGACGCAAAGGAGTGCCCTTATGCCTGCAGGTAACCCCTTCAGTAATTTGTACATATAAACATAAACATCCAATATCCAATGATCCGTTCTTGTGAAAAGAGTAAGTACTACACTTTTCCTGAATTTGAATTTTTGGTTAATCCTGTCCTAGGAGAAACTGCAAGAAGAACCCGTTATGTTTTTGGGGCCTTGGTGACCGTAATTGGAGGAAGCAGGAAAAGAGTGACGAGGAGCGGGAGCGGAACCCAAATCGAGATGACGGCCAGCTAATTGGGATCCAGAACCTGGGCGCAACGTGCTACGTTAATTCTCTCCTCCAGCTCTGGTATCACAATCCTATCATTCGGTAAGGCCTGCTGGATTTAGTCATGTCCCAAAAAGTCAAAAGCTTAGCCCAGTACAAAGTACGGCAATAAGCAAATGTATGTGCTAAGTGCTAACCAAATAATATGTCTACGGTCGGGTATGAAACTTAAATCCTTTCATCCTTGAGGTTAAAAATTGTGTGCAACGTCTGTATTTGCATATTTTGTTTTGAGCTACAGTATGAATTTTGGGCAGCACCGACATCTTTTAGGTAATATATTAGTTTCGAAGCAGTGGGGTTTCACCGTTTCTATTTATTTACACATTGCAGGCCAGCCATTTTAAGCTGGAAACCGCCCCAGTCCGTCCTCGATAACTTGTCCAAGGAGAACTTGTATACACCACACTGTGCCGTTAGTCATCTCCAAGCAATGTTTGCCAGACTGAAGCGTTCTAAGCAGAGGTAAGTACTGGCAATACTTATGTCATATTGCTACATCAAAAAATATAGATTTGAGTTCAAAACTAAAGGAAAGTGCCAAAGTGAACTAAGCCAGATTATAACCAAACAAGTTGACTCAGGTCGGACATGGAAGTAGAACCCGGTTGGAGGTTGGAACCCTTTATAAAGCCATGAGAATATCTATGTCGAACATCTATACTTGCTCATTTGAATATTTGGATTTGGGCTCAAGTCCATTATTTTTAGGCCAGTACTAATATTACGTCCATATTTGGTAAGAGGTAGTTGAATGCTATCAATTTTCGTTTCCAGTGCTATTGACCCAAGATCATTTGTGAATGCACTGGAGCTGGATGATCAGGTCCAGCAAGATGCTCAGGAGTTCTCTAAGCTCCTGATGGCCTGTATCATGAAGCTTCTAGAGGAGTCGAATGAGAACAAGAACATTTGTTCAACGTTTAAGGATTGCTTTACGGGCCAGTCCCAGTTTGAAACAGTTTGTGACAACTGTCTCACCCGCCGGGTTGGCCAGAAGGAAGACTTCAACGAGCTCCAGTTGCCCGTTCTTAAGCATGTCCATCTTTCCTTCAAGGAGTACTTGAACCCGGATCGCCTCGAGAAGGAGAACAAGTACTTTTGTCCAACGTGTAATTCAAAACAGGATGCGACACGGAGCATGAAGCTCGTTAGCCTTCCGCCTGTTTTAAACCTCCAGCTGATGAGATTCGTTTATTCGTAAGTGATTAATGAGGAATTTAGCACGGCGGCTTGCCTTGCCCGAGAAATAGCTATATACTTTAACCCAAAACAAAATACGCAAATAAGACAATTGTGTGGTTAGCATTTAGATTGGTAATTTGTATACTTTGTTTTGGGCTAAAGCGTGTGCTTTTTGGGTAGCATTAAATGCAATCCAATGGACGTAATTAGTTTTGATGATTTCAGTGAGCATGGAGAGCGGAAGAAGGTTATCAAGAGTATTGAGTTCCCGGAGATTTTGGACATGACGGAGTTTGCCGAGAGTCAAGTAGGAGACGATAAGGAAAAGTTCCTTTATCAACTCAATGCAGTCCTGATACACAATGGACGGAAGGTCTCCTCGGGTCATTACATTGCCCATATTAAGGACAGCGGGTCCGGCGGCTGGTTTGAGTGCAATGATGATTCCATACAGAAGATTGATCGGAAAGGATATTCCAAGACGCTGATCATGAAGGACGATGACGAAGAGGGTACGAGTTACAAGTTCATTACTTTATATTAAGGTAGCGTTGCCGTGGACTTTGGACCCTGTGAACTGGCATGGGGAAATTTGGTACACGAGCCGCATTCTGCTGCAAAGGTGTAGCGTAGCATGATGAGCAGTACATCATTGGAAATATCTCCTTCCAGGCTACAATTAGTGCTTAAGAAATTAAGTGACTTAAAGCTCTAAATGAGTAATTTTAGGTTGGAGTAAGTTAGGCTATGTTAGATTACCTGAGGGTAGCATTGAGTAGCTTAGGTTAGCTTTGAGTAGCTGTGGTTAGCATTGAGTAGCTGAGGTTAGCTCTGAGTACCTTAGGTTAGGTTTAGTAGAGTAGGTTAGCTTTGAGTAGCTTAAGTTAACTTTGAGTACCTAGCTTAAGTTAGGTTAGGTTTGAGTAGCTTAACAAATGTTTAGTTAGGCTTGAATAGCCTAAGTTGCGTTAGGTCAGGTTTGAGTAGCCTAACTTACGTTAGGTTAGGTTTGACTAGCTTAACTTCGGTTAGGTTAATGCTGTGTTCGGATATTGTGCTAGTAAGTACTTATCTTTTTAGGCAGCATTTCTACACTTTGTTTTTGTTAAAGTCTATTTCATGTATATTTGGCATCATTAACTTTATCTACATTTTGATTTTACAGGCACTGGCACGAGCACAGAGCCAAAGGACAAAAAGAAGAGTCCGAGCCCCAATCCTTCCTCCAACGGTGCCTACATGCTGGTTTATACAAGGTGCAAGGTCTTCCGAGAGCGTGGGCCGGATCCCGAAATCCCGCCCTACCTCTCTGACCTCATTGACGACGAGGACGTCAAGTTTGAAGAAGAGTTCACACGAACTAAAGCTGAGAAGGAGTCGGAAGTCAGGCGGAAGTCCGAGCGTCAGTCCGAGGTTTTTATTTATTAAAATTCCATCCCCACGAAGCATAGGAGTTGACAAGATTTGTATTTGGGCCGAATTGACAGGTTGACTCGTTCTTTGCCCATCGATATCCACCAGAGAGTGACGCTGAGGAGGAGGACGAGAAGCCGGTCAAGAAGAAGAAGACTGAGGAGGAGAACGGGATACCTAGGGTCCCACTCAAGCTCCCCACCTGCATTACAGTTCGGGAGGTCAACCAGAATCAGGTTGAGCCCATGGAAACAGATGAAGGAGGTCCAACAGACCAGGCTGGACCCAAGACTGAGCATGCCCTTGATTTCATAGCAGTTGATTGGCTTGAGAAATGGCTGAATGCCGAGATTAAGAATCCGCCGGAAATCCCTAACACAGCTATCAGGTGTGCACATGGGAAGTTGAGTCCGCCCAAACGCTCTGATGTCAATGTGAGCTACAAGGCTGTCCCCCTAGACTTTGTAAGTTGTAACTGCTAGTACTGCCAGGGTTGTTGGGTTGGATTGGATTGTTTGGGATTTAATGGGAGCACCGTGTGCTGGGGTTGAAGGGAAGTCGGAGTTTGATAAACAACTTTGGGAAATAACCGCTGAATTTAGTTCAATCAACAAAGTGGTACAAGCAGCTTGAAATCTCTATAATCCCATTCAATCACAATCCCATTAGCTCCCATTAAATCCCTATAAGCCTAAATAAATCACATTTAATCCCAATAAACCCCAATAAATCACAATCCCATTAAATCCCGTTAAATTAGAATACCGTTAAATCAGAATCCCATTAAAATACAAATACCGTTAAATCAAAATCCCATTAAATTACAACACCGTTAAATCAGAATTCCATTAAAAAACAATACGAGGAATATTTAAACTATTACCAATTAATTTGAAATCACTCACCAAATAAAACAGATTGCCTCAGCAAGGTTTTGAAATATTTCAAATAAGATAATTTGTATTCCGTTAATTATTGTAAAATAAATAATCTTTTGCTCATAATAAGTATGAAATGAATAGTGAATAATTTGCTCTAATCGGTGAGGAAATCTGCTTTAATTTTTGAGAGATTTCGAATTATTTGGTGATGGTTTAAATGGTAGCCATGCAATACCGTTAAGTATATCACAATCCCATTGGCTCACAAATTTAATCAGAATCCCATTAAATTACCATACCGTTATATCACAATCCCATTAACTTACAATACAGTTAGATCACAATCCCGTTAAATTACAATAACGTTATATCACAATCCCATTAAATCCCAATAAATCCCATTAAATCACAAGCCCAATCAGTCACATTAAGTCCCAGTTTGATGGGAAATAATCCAGAAATTGAGATTTAAAACAACCCTGAACTGCAAATGCAAAATAATCCTGTATTACAGGCCGATCGAGTCTACGCCAAATACGGAGGAAACCGCCTTTCCGGCGAGGAGGCACTCTGCCTCTCTTGCGTCCAAGTCCACTGTGGTATGATCCAGGAGCTCCGGAAGCTTGAGGCCGATTGGCAGCGGGTCATGACCCTTGTAAAGGAGTCGGACGGGGCCTCGGAGCAGGCCGAAGTCTACCTCGATGACAAAGTTTGGATCGGGAAGGATAGCTTGAGACGCTGGAAGAAGTATGCCCGGAACGAGATTGAGAAGGCGGATGCAGACGACTGTCAGGAAGTTCTAAGCCATTGGACCTTCAATGAGGACATTCAGTGTGATCATGGGCAGCTTGACCCCAATTCAGTCTCTAATCGAAAATTAATCCCGCTCACAGCCTGGTCAATCATCACGAACTATTTTAGTAATGCAGATACTTACGGATATCGGCGCGAGGCCTGTAAAAAGTGTCTGGTAAGCTTAATATTTCCTTGTGTGTATCAATGTCAGATTTAATGATAAAACTGCACATATATGAGCTTTGGCCCAAAAGAAAATATGCAAATGAGCAACTATTGATGTTGGACACAATATTTGTAAATCGGGTTATCCGGGACTCATACCGGCTGCAAAAATATTGTTTGGTTCATCTATGTTCTGGGCTAAAAAATCTACACTTTTTGAGTCGGAGTAAATACATGGAACTTCTCTTACAGGACAATAACGAACTCAACTCGGCCGTAAAGGATCAGAATAAGACCCTAGCCAATAAGCAGAAGCAAGGGCTGGCACAGCTTCTGTCCGGAAAGAACCGGCCAGTTGAGACCGAGTTTGGGCGCCATTACATCGTGCCCACGGAATTCGTTAACGAGTGGCGGCAGTTTATCAAGTAAGTTCAAGTTGCGAATTTTCTTTTTAAAAAATTGTTGCAGAGAGATTGAACGTTGTGCGTTGGGAATTTTGTAAAAATGTTCAAGCAGCCTGAGCCTGAGCCTCTGTTTGTGTTTGGGAAGCCGTGGGAAAACTGAATAGGAAGGTTTTTCGTGTCAGGGATCCATTAAAAATGTGAGAGAGTCCGACTCTGGTCTGTGGTACCTACACAAGCAGAAATGAGAGGTTTAAAAGATTCGGTTTTTGTCTTGATTCCTCCTGCTCCAACGTAATGTTAGGGACTGAGTAGAACTTCATCTTGTTAGGAGGACTGAATGAGACGTAAGCGGGGTCCAGTCCAGCCTCTGTGAGAAGGGGAGTGTGGCTGGCGGGTTTTCCCCTCATCTTCGATCCCTGGGTCAGTCAGGGCCTAATGACTAATGACTGTCCGATGTCGAAGCATGAGGCCACGCTCCCACTATGCTATTTTTTGTACGCGGATCTCTACTTTTTTTGTAGGCTGGATTTCGGATTCTGGTGCAGTATCGGAAATACAGACTATTTTAAGGGACTCGGTTCTTACCGACTTAGTTCGTATTATTCTCGCCGGAAAATTAGGTTTTTTGTGAACAAATTCGGTGTTTGCATGATTTGAAACAGTCCATATGTGTAGTGTAAAATGTAGCATAAATTACTGCAGTTCGTAAATATAACCGAAGATGACACATTGCCGTCCATCAATGTAGCCTAACCTGATGTATTGCAGTCCGTGAATGCAACCTAAGCTGACGTGCGGCAGTTCATAAATATAACCTAACCTTACGTACTGCAGTCCATAAAGGTAACGTAGTTCAACTGTAACCTAACGTATTGCGGTCCAACGTAATCTAACCTAGCTTATCACAGTCCGAACCTAACCTAACTTATTGTTGCCTAAGTCTAACCTAACCTGAGGTGTTGCAGTACGTGCCTAACCTAATTGAATAGCCGTCCAAAACTAGCCGAACTAACTCTGATCTATTGACAATAGAACCTAACCTAAACCGAATACTTGATCCGAATTAAACAGACGAGCAAAGAATAGTTTAGGAATTTCCCGCTAACTTATTTTTTTTTTCTCCCTCAAATTATAAATTAGAAAGCGGAAGGAGTTGCCGTTTTAGCTTGTCCATTCTTATTTTTGTCCACGGCCTGTCAGAGACGTTGTATCCCCTCCGGTAACGTCTGTCTCTGTCTGTCAGTTGAGGAGCCCGCCTAATGGCCCAAGCCTCTAAGTTGTAGCCTCCTGCTGGACTCGGATTGATTGAACAATAGGACCCTGGCTAATGCATTCCGATCCCTCATCAAAATAGACTCCTATTCTTATGTCTCCTGGCTACTGGTCTCCTACCGGCTCAATCCGCTACCTATGCAGGCCTGATGATTTAATGTAATGATTGGGCATTGGACTCAAATCATTGGACCTGCTACTGTTTAAGGCCTCCAGGCCCCAAAAGAGCCCTATGGAGTCATTCTTACCAATAATCCCAAAGAGTCCGAAAGCAGTAGAAAGAGAGAGCATTTTGGGACTCTTAATTAATGAGTAATTGTTACAATGGGGGTTCCATATATTCCAAAAAAAGCTTTGTATTGATTTCCGATTTTTTGAGACCATTTAGGTGTCATGGACGGTTTTGTAACACATTATTTCCCAAAGCCCAAACCACTTGCCGGCCTGTCACCTCCGTCAGCCTTTGATCCATGGCATTCCATTTCATCCTCTTAAATTTCATTTCGGGAGATTTATGCCCCGCCGTCCACATTTCCCTGCTGGTCAGTTTGGTGACAACCGGGACAAAAAAGGCGGCAAAAAATCCGGGACAGGGCGCGTTAAAGGGGAAGCCTATAATAGTATAAGAAGGTTTTAATCTCTGGTGGCTTCCGTAGGGACACCTTGTGTCTTTCGAACCCGCAGGGATCCGCTCCGCTGAGTTTCTATCTTTTTATGAGATATGGTCGTACTCATAAATCACTCCGCCGCCTCCTCCTGTAAAAAAATCGGACGTCCGATTTTCGGCTTTGTCTCTGGCCCGGCTCCGGCCTTCGGATCTGGGATTCCTGAATTTTAGTTATGACCCTTCCTCTCCGTTTCTGGCTTTTCAGGGACCCAGTCAATAATGACAGTGTGGCCCACATTAAGACGGACGAGCTCCTCTGTGGCTCTGATGAGAGGTGCGGGTGTGCGGAGCCGGGGCTCAAGTACCCCCTCGAAGTCGTTCAGAAGGCCCGGGAGATTGATGCTGAGAACGGAAAGTAAGGCTTAGTATTACTTTCCTTTGGGCTGAAATCTATTGATTTTGGGCAGGATTAAATACAAGCCTACCGAAGTTTTAATTTTTTTTTAAATTACAGCATTATCACGCTGCTCCGAGAAGAGGAGTTCAAGTTCTTCCAAGAGTGTGCCACGACCATGGACACCGAGCTCACGGTCACCGTTGGCTACGAGAACAGCGGGACTGGCTACACGTATAACGTTGGGATCTGCCAGCGTTCGGCGGACCAGTGGCTCTCAGACATCTCAGAGAAGGCCTTTGAGTACATTGAGGGGAACATTTACGTGAAGAAGGTTGATGAGGAGGAGGAGGACTTTCTGGGGGCTGGGAACGGCCTGGAGAACGAGGAGCCGGTAAGTTTAGAAAAAAATTATTGTCAAGCCAAACAAGCCCGGCGTAGCGCGGAACGAATAACTACGTTTTATATTTATTTGTAGGATACATGTGCCATGGGCAAGCTTAGTTCTTATTGGAATTGTGCATGACGGGCACTGGCACATGTACCCTATAAATAAATAGAAAACGTAGTTAGTCGTTCCACATTAGCGCGGGCTTGTTTGGCTAGTAAAAGTATACATCGTAATATCGATTGGTAGTACCGGTTCCAGTAAATAATATAATTATTTTGCATACAAGTGTATGATGATTTATGATGTACTTAAGTAAACTAATGTTCCATTTTTAATTTGAGCAGGTCCCTCCAAAGAAAGATCGAAAGGAGACGGCAGAGCCGGCAATCAATAGTAATAGCATAGCAAGCAACGTGCGCCGGAGCGCCCGGGCGCGACACAATCGAAATGAGAACCGCTACCGATACATCTCCTCAACGACTCGAATCTCGGATTTCCAGAAGAACCATGTAAGTGTAATTGTAATTATAAAATATAGACTACAAAGTTAAATATGAACATTTGGGCAAATCTAGATAGACAAATCTAGAGGGCTTAGACGCCATGTAAATATTTTAAAACCTTTTCAACAGTAAATTCTAAACAAGTATAAAATAGATGCGTATTTCATACGGACGGACCGAAGAAATATAGTGTTCTAACATATAGCCGAACACAAAATATGGAAATTCGTAAATATAGATGTTTCCCCAATTTTTTTTGGTACCCGAGTCATATTTCATACCCGACCTGAGTCATATTATTTGTGAGAAAATCTAGATGTATTCATTTCCATGCTTTATTTTTGTCTAAAGTCGATATTTTTTAGTGAAATTTTAAACATTTAAACTATTGCCAATTAATTCGAAATCTCTCACCTATTAACGCAGATTTTCTCACCAATTACAGAAAATTACTCACCAATCATTTGAAACTTAATTTGAACAAGATTATTTATTTTACAATAATTAACGGAATTAAAATTCTGTTATTTGAAATATTTCAAAGCATTTCTGAGGAAATCTGCTCTAATTGGTGAGATATTTCGAATTAATTGGTTATCGTTTAAATATTCCTCTTTAAAATATGAACCTTTCTTTAATTTCTGTAACTTTGATTTGTAGCTGTTGAAGGACTACAAGGCGATGCTCTCTGACCAACACTTGTACCTCAACAACCGGGAGCTTACCGAGACCGAAAAAAGTATGACTTTCGGGCAACTTAAAATCCATTCGGGCGCAACTCTCATCCTAAAGGTAATTTGGTTTGATTTTGGCTGCATAATAACAACTAGCGGGCCCAGTACCAGAAATTCTGGTGCGCAACACCACAGCTCTGGTGCGTAACATTGGATTTCACAACTAACTATCACATTTTCTGGGCATTTCCATCGTACCTGCGAGTGTGACATTAAAACTCACCATGCAGATATTACGCACACCTATGCCATCTATTTGTTCATTACGCCTTTGTTCAAAAACATTAAAACGTAGATTTTTCATTACTCCACTCCCTTACTGTTACCGACCAATTACGAAACGAATAAAACGGTCGAACGGAGGGAGATTTAACGTGCATATAATAGAGGATAGGATGTGATATTAGTGCTACGTGCTACCCGTAAGAATATAGACTTTACCCTAAAACAAAATATGTAAATGAGAAAATATAGCTGCTGGTCACTTAGTATTTACTTGGTATTTAAACTATCACCAATTCATTCGAAATCTCTCACCAATTAAAGCATATTCACTCACTTATTACAGCAAGTTACTCATCAATCATTTGAAACTTATTATGAGCAAAAGATTATTTATTTTACAATAATTAACGGAATCAAAAGTCTCTTATTTGAAATATTTCAAAACCTTGGTGAGGAAATCTGCTCTAATTGGTGAGAGATTTCTAATTAATTGGTGACCGTTTAAATAGTATTCATTAAATACAAGCCATATTTATAATATCTTGATTCTGTATGGCAGGAGCCAATCTTTTTTTTAGACTTGAGACTAGGAACGAAATTGTGGAAGGATTTTTAGTAGGTCCTTTTACTGCAGTTGGAAATGCAGTGATATGCATAAGGTGTACCATGTACCATGCCTAGAAATGAGATCATCCTACGGAAGGAACCAGCTCATCCCAAATTTGCAAACGACCTTAGTACCGGTCTACGGAGGCATGCCTGGACTCCCAAGCCTGCTTTAAACTGATTCTAGGATTGGAAGGAGCCCATTAAAGAGCTTTAATTATTATGTCTTTATTATAATTTGGAAAATATTGGCTGGGGAAGGGGCCCGGCCCCAAACCAGTTCTTCTGCTCAGTTTATAGTCTTATTGATACCAAAGTGCCCTGTAATTATAGCCTTTCAATTTCCCCATCTTTATGTCCGAGTCTCTTAGGGCTCTCTCCGGTGCCGGGCTCAAAGACAAGGAGGGAGGCACGCACTTGTCTTTTATTACTTATCTCTCAGCTCCTCCTGAATCAAGGGCTTACAGCCAAGCCCGCCATATATTATTACCTGCTGGACTCTTGAAGCCTCCCAAATATTTATGTATTCTGACAGGAGGAACCAGGCTAGTTATGGAAATACCGGGCTCTCCTGCCCTGCATTTTAAGTGTAGGATGGCTCCAGCGGATGAAAATGGCAGTGGTAGGTACTGGCAAAATCAGTCGAGTTCATATTAGTTCTGCCCAAAAATATAGATTCTAGAGCAAAAGAAAGCATGCAAATATGAAAATATAGACTTTAGCTTTAAACAAAGTATGCAATGCGTAAGTATAGATACTGGATACAATCCCCAAAAATATAGTTTAACCCAACAGAAAAATTTCCAATGATCACAGCTCTTGTCGGTTTAGACCGGATTCTTGCTGGCTTCATAGTTAATACCCGCTTAAGCATCTAGATTTGCTCATTTCCATAATTTATGCTGGGCTGACGCATTTATTTTTTGGTGGCATTAACTACGAACTCTACTGTTTTGCTTGGTGAATCTGTGACAGATTTCCCAAGTGCGTAAATCAATATACTTCCCCTCCATAAACCTAGCACCGCCTCCTCCGCCGCATAGTGGCTTTTTAATTCAGCCCATAATGGCCTAATAATTCGTGGATTCATAATTCATAATCATAGGCGGATTTACATATTGGCCGAATCTTTGGGGAGGCGGGCCAGCGTAGTTAGTTATTACGTTACGAGCTGCGGATTCAGCTCCCAGGCACCCATAAAGCATTTGTGAGCATAATTTGGACCAAATGATAGTAAAAATTTATGTCTTTATCTATCCTCTCCTAATTCGTATTCCTTGTTCGTGCCTTCTGCGGACTAGCAAAATTCCGCTGGCCACGTTTCTTGACTCCTAGCCCGTACTGGGGGAATCGTTGAGTTTTGCCAATATTTAGCTTACTCTCGGGATATAATAAGTAAAAGTATGTATTGTTGTCCCTTGGAAGCTGGAAGTGCCATGTATATTATACCTATTGGTTTTTAAGACGGAATCCCAATTTTTTGTATTACAAGTACCATGCACATGCACAATGGTAATTATTAATGGAACCCCTTCGGTCCCTCCCATCAACACGTCAAGGAGGGGTAGATCTCTTTGGGGTGAGAACTGCCGCACGAATCTCATTTTAATAATCATTAATTTAAAAACAAACTAGTATCTGAGTAGTGGGATTTTTTACATAAAACCCAGGGTGCGTGATCCTCCTGGATTTGTATCTTAAGTAGGGTCCATGTCGTAGCTGGGCGAGGAGACCCGGGAAAGGGAGATCTAATATTTACTGGTTGTTCGGTCCTACGAATCCCTGGCTTCAAAACCGACCTTTTCCTTGTCCGGAATCTTAATTGAATATTAGGAAATTAAGGCTGTTGGTCTGAAGGATTTAATGAGTTGGTGTTGGTTATGAGGGTTGGTTGGGTTCCACGACATGGATGGCCATTATATCATTTGATAGAATCGGTGGATAGTGAGAAGTCCGGCCCTCAGTCCGCACCTCACCCTATTATTACGGAGACTCAATAGTTTCCGTCCCGATTCTCTTCAGAAGGAAGGCCCGCATAGTGGTATTGGAAGACTAGCGAATGCCCGGATCTACAGCTCGGGGTCATAAGAAAGGTTCAAGTCAAAGAGGGTCCCCTGCGAGTAGTTAGCAACCGAGAGAAATTGTTCAGATAACCCAGATTTGGGCACTATTGTTCCATACAAACCCGATACTAACACTATTGTCCCAAATATACCCGATCTGGGCACTATTGTTCCATAAAAAATCCTATCTGAACACTATTGTGCCAAATATACCCGATCTGGGCATAATTGTTCCATACAAACCCGAGCTGAACTCTATTGTCCCAATCAAACCCGATCTGAGCACTTTTGTGCCGTACAAACCCGATTCGACCATTTTTGTTACAAACAAACCCGGTCTGTGCACTATTGCTCCAAACAGTCCAGATCCGAGCACTATTGTCTCATACAAACCATGTGAAAGCAATCCTGCAATTATAAACCCTCCGGCACTTATATTCATATAGAAGCTGATCCGGACACTATTGTTACATAAAATACCTATATTTCAGGGCATTAGTCTTCCAGGAACTACTTGTAGCGTTGTTCAGGCCAACAGACCAAGGATTTTATAGTAAACCGGCCTTTGCAGATCTAAGTATTTCTGATGGTTCCCAATCCCAAGTGCGTGTCCATCACTTTGGCCCGCCAGAGCCAGATTTGAGTAAGACGTCGTAGAGTGGAATGGCTCCCAAATGTTAATTACTGGTCCCAGGAATGGCCAATGAGCCATGAGGCCGAGTCCTATGCTCACTACTGGAGCCAGTCTCCATTATTCCCGCATGACTAATTACTATAGAAATTAGTCAAATGTAAATAGTGGTCAATGGAAGGACTACTCTATCTGTGGTTTGAGTAAATTAGATCTCCCTCCATTCCTACTTGCATTCCTCCAATCACCTCATTATAAACCCCCGGCCCATTACGTATTCCCCTCAGGTTCCCCTGAAATACAAGACGTATTAGGGCCAAGAGTTGAGGGACTGCTTAGGAAGCTCGATGAAACTGATACAGGAATCAGGAATGGCCAAAAGGCTCCAGCTCAGCCTTGTTTACCATGGCCGAGTAATACGACTCTGACGCCAAACTTTTTGGATTTGCAGATTCGAAATTATTTCCACTACTACTTATGTATTATGTCTATTGTCGTGGGTGTTGACTGTTGAGGTTGACAGATACGGAGAAGGTTGATTAATTTATGTTTATTGGATTTAAAATTTGGAGGGGAGGTTAGGCTAATTGAATTGGGAGCTTGGGGATTCCTTGGGCGGGGTTGTCTTGAACTTGAGTCCTGACTTAATTCTTTGACAGGCAAGGGGCGGGAGGAATGAACATTTGTATCGTTAGACTACAGGTAGCGTATATCTCTGGTCTAAAGTAATCCATAAAATTACTAGTTCCCTTAATTTTTCTTGCATTGGAAACGTAACCTGGGCTTACCTAATCAAACAAAGTCTAACCTAAGCTACTCAAACCCCGTCCAACCTAAGCTACGTTAAGTTACTCAAACTTAGTCTAACCTAAATTAAGCTTAGCCACTCAAAGTTAGTCTAACCTTACCTAAGCTTAGCTACTCAAACTTAGTCTAACCTAAGCTACGTTAAGTTACTCAAATTTAGTCTAACCTAAGCTACGTTAAGTTACTCAAACTAAGTCTAACCTAAGCTACGTTAAGTTACTCAAACTTAGCCTAACCTAACCTAAGCCTAGCTATTCAAACTTATTGTAACCTAAGCTAAACTTAGCTACTCAAACTTAGTTTAACCTAGCCTAAGCTTAGCTACTCAAACTTGGTCTATCCTAAGCCTAGCTACTCAAACTTGTCAAACCTAACCTAATCTTAGCTACTAAAACTTAGTCTACCCTAACTGAAGCTTAGCTACTAAAACTTAGTCAAACCTAACCTGAGTTTAGCTACTCAAACTTAGTCTAACCTAAGCTTAGCTACTCAAACATAGTCAAAACTAACGTAAGCGTAGCTACTCAAACATAGTCTAGCCTAACTTTAGCCAACCAACCTTATTCTAACCTAACCCAAGCTCAGCTACTCAAACTTAGTCTAAAGTAACATAAGCTTAGCTACTCAAACTTAGTCTAACCTAACCCAAGCTTGCTACTCAAACTTAGTCCAACCTAACCCAAGCTTAGCTACTCAAACTTAGTCTAACCTAACCCAAGCTTAGCTACTCTAACCTAACAACAGCTGGTGCTTTGGAAGTTGGGCGGAAGTATTTACAAATTCTCCTTGTAATTGTGCAGGCATGCCATTTGCCATTTTTTCTTAAAGCCAAAATGCCGAAATTGCTAGGAACTTAAGGCCTATTTCTATGGAATCTCCTACAGTCGAACCGTCGTCATAGCTCATAGGCTCAGGTAGGACTAAATGTGGGGAGAAGTTACGGATCTTCCCGGATTTTAGTACCAACCTAGCATGCAATGGTAATAATAAGGCTCCAATGTCAAGGTACTAATGAAAGATGTTCCCATCTCTAAGACAAAGATAAGAACTTAGTGCCTGGCCTACAGTACACTGTAATTAGAAGCCGGGACCGGGTTGGAAACTTGAGAAAGAGCTCCTGCATTAGGCCTAAGTACTTTGAGTCGTAATAAGGAAAACGGCCGTAGTAGCCTGAGACGATGATTATACTAATTTTTTACTTTATTGAATTTCCTCCTAATGGACTCACGGCTGAATAAGATGAGAGGGTAGAGGGACTCGCCTAATAAATTGTTTAACTGTTTAAGAGCTCGGAATGGTCCGAGCTTTAAGTCTCCTAAATGGGATCTGTCTCATTGGGAAATGTTTATGGCCTACGTTTTGCAATGTGGATCCCAGCAAAAAAAGGGTCGTTTTTCATAAGAGCATTTGGTGAAATTAGCGGGATTGCGGGTTTAGGCCTCTGATTGGGCTCCGATTCAAGGAAAGTTATTGGAAATTAGTCTGCTGAATTGATTTCGCATTATATTTGAAAGCCGGTTTGTACCGAGGGCCCTAATTATGTTTATGCGGATCCATGGGGCTCCTGTGCAAATTATTTCCGAGCCTTATATGAGCATGTTTTAGGGGCTTTTGGTAAATGAGACCTATTTCAAAATGCAGGATGATGAAATTCAGGTTACAGGATGCCGGTTAAATTGCGAAGTTCTGGCTTAAGGTTGGCCCAGGTATGCAAAATTTAGGATTCCGGGTTTCAGGTTGCGTTTAAAGTGGTGAATTGTGAATGCGAGGCAGCTTTTTTGCGAAATTCAGGGTGGCAGCGCTTAGGTCCAAGCGCTTATTGTAAAACAAGGTGGCGCTTACTGCAAAATCCTGGGGTAAGTCTATAGCAACATTGAGGGTGGCGCTTATTGCAAAAAATCCGTGGTGCTTATTGCAAAAATTCAGTGTGGAGCTTATTGTTAAAATGCAATGAGGCGCTTATTACAAAATTGAGGAGTCAGTGTAAGGCTTACATTGCAATATTCGATGGATGGGGCTGGCGCCTATTGCCTATTGCAAAATCTTTTACGCAGTTTAGTGCTTCTGTGAACTTCATGACGCAGCGTGACATTTAGATTACAAAATTCGACTCAAATATTTTACAGAATATAGTGGTACTGGGTGACGATGGTTCCTATTGCAAAATATTTGGTGGCGCCTAGAACATCCGAATTCAAGCTCCGAATAGATACATCCAAGCTGACAGGGATCCGGAGCCGAGACTGTACAGGGCCTGAGTTCGGTGTATTTTGGGCTCATCTTCTTCATTTCATCTGTTCCTGGCCCAAGAGCCGCATATGTCTGCCCCTATCTCGTATCTCGTCCCTCATCTGCTATCTTCCAGGTTCCCACGCTTCCCTTACTCATCCTCCTCGTAGACGATCCGAATGCTAGGCATTACGTATTCCTTTTATGTCCTCACGGCAAATCTTGCGGTAACTCGGGCCAGGTAAATGGCTACTGGCGTACCTCTGCGGTTCCTGTCGGACTTATTTAATTGGAGAGTGTTGACATGCAGGGAGCTCTGAATCCGTTGCATGCCATTTTTGAGTAGCTACGGCGCCTACGACACGGGAACAGGGGAAAAGAGACGGAATAAAAATGTGCGTAACATACGATTGTTTTGTTTTACATGGGTTGGAGTTTTAAGGGGTTGAGCCTATAGGAGGTTCCCGTAAGGAAAGCATTAAAAATTATTATTCAGGCTTAACCACAGGCGGAGGCTCGGATTTCTTCCCAGGTCTAGCTTATAGTCTTGATCCTTAATGATAATGATGTGGATGGGTTAAGGCTGGATATTCTTTTCTTGAGTATTTTTGAATTTTTGGCTAAAACCTATATTTTGGGGGTTTCTTCGTATTTCAGGTGGACCAGCCGAAAGGGAAAGAGGATGACATGGAGACGGATACAGTGACTCAGGCTGAGCGTGGTTTCTTAGGTGAGGGAATTAAGACTGTTTTTCTGGACCTTGTCTTCCTTGATCTTGATATTGGGATTGTGAACAAGTGGGCTCTGTATCTGATTCTGATCCTTGTATTTTACTACCTTGCATCGCCTTGTTTTGTGAGGCTACATGCAGATACTACGTATATGTATATGCATAATGGCCACATGGCCAGCCTTTATAATGAGTTCCCGAATCATTGGTTGGACAATGGAGAGCTAAATAATAGGACGGCGCCGGATAAAATTAGCCGCGGACAGAATTGGCCGGAGGCGACCGCATTGTCAGTCAGCGTCAGCAGGCTCCGGGTTTTCCCCAGCCCTATAAGAATACGTACAATGACTTGTACGACAGATCGAAGATGTAAAATCCTCTCTTGGTGATTTGACATGGATTTGGCGAAAATTGTGTAGACAAATTAGCTGCCCGTTGCCTATGTTAGTGCGGGCTTGTTTGGCGAGTTTGTAATGATAGCGTATTGTGTCCCGTGTGCAGATTTTGTCAAAAATTAGTGTTGTGTCCTCTGTGCGCGTTAACACTGGCACGTTTCGTGAGTTAATAATAAGTTTCTCTGAGTCCTAATTTTGCGAAAAATTGTGTCTGGGCTCGGTGGTAGCGTGGGCTTGTTTGGCTAGTTTATAATGATAGCGTCCAGTCCCTATATTCCGCAAAATTCAGTATAGTGCCGGCGTTGGCGCGGGCCTGTTTGGCTAGCTTATAATGATTTTTACCGGTCCAAAGTCTAACTTTGCCAATATTTTATGTGATGCCCTCGTTAACCAATTCCCAATTTCAAATTTTGCCAAACACTTTTCGTAGTATCAGCGTTAGCGCGAGCTTATTTGGCGAGTTCATAATAGACTCCAAAGTCTGTGGTGTCCACGTTGACACGGGCTCGTTTGGCTAGCGTCCAGTCTCAAGTTCCAATGTCGTCAAAATTTATTGTCGTGTACGCTGCCCGCGTTAACACAGGTTTCTTTGCCTAGCTGATAATGATAACTACCAGTTTAATGTCCCAATATTTTCTATGATGTCCGCGTTAGCCCGGGCTTTGTAATGATAGCCTCCAGTCCCCAGGTCTAATTTGGTACAACAGTTATTGTTCAATCAGCTTTAGTGCGAACTTATTTGGCTAGTTGTTTAATGTTAGCATAGCCTGGGCTTGTTCGGCTAGTTTTATAGTGTTAGAAGAGAAAGACCCCTTAGTGTTAGCCACCCTGGTTTTAGCTTAGTGTGGGCTTGTTTGGAAAGCTTGAAATGCTAGCTCCCAGTCCCAACGTCCCAATTTTGCGCCGAATTAATCATGGGATGGTGGATTTGGCCTGCCCGATAACGATAAAGAATGCTCTAATAAGCAAGTGTGATCGGAGCCTTTGGACTGACACTAGGGTGGAGTCCCCTGACACCTTCTTATCAGGCCCATCATCTTATTGTCTCCTCTATACATACAGCAAGCAGAGCAATGCAAATTTTGTGGCTGTGGGTGCTGACGGAGTGATTGATTGATTAATGGGCCGTGTAGGGATAATGGGGAAGGACAGACAAGGCTCAGATTGGAGCCTATATAGGAATCAATCAAGATATTGAGAAGATTCCTTGGTCTCTTCTGCCTTAATTAAAACCTGCAATTAGGCCTATTATTCAAGCACACAGCCAGTTCTGGGTGCTGGAAGGCAGGCGGCGGCCCTCTCTTCCTATTGTTCTCATATATTTTTACGCCTTTTATATAGTATATTTATGTATATTTTTGTAGTCACGAGTCCCACTAACTAACGTTAGTTACTTTGATTTGTATTTTACAGGAACGGTCCTGGCCTCATCCTACACCTCACCCTCGGCCTCCTCCACGTCCATAGCCACAAACGGCGTATCTGCATAGATTCCCACCAATTTCTATTTCTACCCTTATTTACAAAATTCAAAGTTTTCAAGTCCTAATTACTTGGAAAAAGAAAAATGATTTGCCAAAATCAATATGGCATTCATATTTACATCTTGCTAATTCGAACAGGTCTTGGGTCCATGTGCTTTTGCAGAAGGGCGACTAGAGTATAAGTGCGCTTTCCCAAAGAAATGTAGAACTACTGCAATAATGTGTGGCTTATTTTTCCTATTTAATTTATTATGTGATGAGATAGGGTCGATTTTTGTGGTTTAAACCAGTGCTCTTTCGCTATAGGAAAAATATAGGACCAGAAGAGCCCATCTGTGGTAGCCTTATACAGTAGTTTCGCTAGAGAATTCTGTATAAGGTTTAATTTTATAGGAAAAAGTGTAAAGTTCTCTCCAAAAAAATATATAATAGATACTGTAGTGCTTATATTAATTTAATATTGATATTATATGTATAATTTAATATATTTAGCAGCCCTAGCATGTATGTTTATGAAATGAAATGAACTATGAGGAGAGGAAGCTCCTGGCACTCTAAGCTTGGTTTCTATACGTTTCAAAATGCTGGTTGACTCATTTTGTAAGAATTTTTTGGCGGCCTGCCATGTGCTTGCCACTCGCCTCAGATCTACTATGTAGTATAATGCAAAAGTGTCCTGGAGAGATATTTTTGTTAACTCGTTCGTAAGATGATTTGTACTACTGTGGATAGTATTAATAATGTGAGCTAATTTTTCGGGGGGACGTTCTGGGTGCTAGTAGGAAGGCGGATTGCGGATTTTTATTGCCTTTCCCTTCCGTTGAGGGACTCCGGCGGCCTGTAGCTCTGCCATTCCGAAAATAAATATTAGATTCTTCTAGGCGGACTCCGCTGCGCTGTAGAGCGCCAAAAAGCAGTAGATTTAGATAGCCCTAAGTCCAGGAGCCTTATTATTGTTTGTAAATTAAAAGATATATTACCTTGCAACAATATTGAATAAAATGAATTGGGAATTAATTGATGTCTGTCTTATTCATTTTTGTAGGATTTTTAAATCAGTGGAGGAATGGGCGGTAGTATGTATTAGCATTGGCAAATGCTTAAGAAATGAGGATCTATTTATCAAGTTTTAATTAGCCTTGTCCTCCACGCTTTGTTCTCCGCATGTGCCTGTGTGAGTGTGAGGAAAATAGCGCTTTTGTTAAACTTTTTTTTGCATTTCTTTTCAAAGATTAGTTGGGGATTTGGGTTATTAATGGATTTTCACGCCTCTCATACCAGAACCAGACGGATGATGGAGTAATTGAGGAGCCTCGCCACAATCCAGAGCAAATGGCGAATATTTGGCGTTTTACTAAGTCGCCATTTGATAATATATGGATAAAATGTGACGAAAATGTATGTTTGCCTAGATTTGTTCTGTAGCCGAGAAGAGTAAAAGTTTTCTGCGACACTTTCAATTAATTGTAAAAATTTGAAAGACGCTGAAATTGCAATAATTAAAATTCCAAGTATGTAGCTACTTTTGGCTAATGGTTGATGTTAAAGTTTATGCACCAAGAGAAACTATGACCTAATTTTTCATTAAATCTGGACGTTAACTTAAGGTTAGTTGCAAAAAATAGAATGACGCTAGTATTGCAAAAGCGATCTTTGTAAAATTGCACTATTTTGGAACTTGCACCTACTATGTAACTTGAACACAGACCGGATAATTTTTTGCTAGTCCTAAAACGTATTATTGGAAATTAGAATGGGGTTAAAGTTGCGGAAATACCAAGGAAACCCATATAAATATTTCCCACATTTTTGCCACTATTATTATGTGCATCAGGGTGGCTTGACGACGTGCCGTTTGCTTGTTGGGGCACATTCGTGAGAATGTGAATGACGCAAAAATTGCCAAAAAATGCCCATATTAAAGTTATACAAATATTTTGTTTTCTACATTATGGCGAACTTTCGTATAACTAATAACTACTTCCTGGGAAAAGGTACAGATCCAGGGACGTCAAAAACTTCTTTTTGCAAATTTAGTTTTGGCATTCAAATATACGCTCGCGTAAATTAGAATGACGGTAAAATTGAGAAAATCCATATATATGCATAAATATGATTTTTGCGCAACCTAAATGATTTACAAGCCTAACATGTTCCTCACATCTCGGACTTCCCCTGTTGCGAATTAGCATTATTTCGTAAGGGGCTAATGAGCCTTTTGCATGTTTCACTATTAAAGGACCACAAGACTCGCCAGCTTCATCTTCTTCCTTGTTCTCACGGCCAAGTTCAGCTAAGTCTCGGCTCCGCTTTAATTTTTGCCTCAAACTACGGAAATGAGGATTTTCTGCTGACCAAAAAATACATAGGAAGGAACGGCGCGGAAAAAAAAGCCTACCGTCTCACTTATAGACGATTTAGAGCATAAGAGCTTGTGAGTCTGCATAATCCCTTTAATAGCCTTTTTTCTACGCTGACGTAGATTTTACCAAAAATCTTGGAATACGCTCCTGCAGCTCGACATAGGGGAAACCTGGCTTAAATCAAAATTACGAGTCACACGTAGGCTGAGCCTAAAACCTTACAAAAAAGTTGTTTGGAGATTCAGGGATTCTCGCACTGTCATCTCACATACTTGATGCACGATGTGGATTTTAGAGCCAGGCTACCAAAAGGAAGTTTGGGGCCCAAAACCTAACTAGTACATAGTACTACGTGGGGCTAACTAACAACAATGACGATTAGGGAGGGTTCTTAAGGCTCAAGCCTAATGATAATGGAACATGATGATGATGAGGAGGTTTGAATTTAATGGTTTTGGAAATGGACAAAAAAGTGCTCTGATTCGGTTTTTTTGGGGGTTGGTTGGACGGTGTCCGAGCTAGGCTGGCCTGGCCCTGTTTGTGAAATACATTTGCATTAGGAAAGTGCAACCAAAGAATATAAACTTTCCTTAAGATTGAAGATCGTCAATAGTAAATTCCAAATACTTGCATACGGTGCCTTCAAAAATAATTGTAAAAACTATACACCTTTACCGTAACTTGGTACACCTTGTTTTAATTAATAATAATAAATTCAAATAGGCCTCACCCTTGGAAAATGCATGGGAATGTACACTAAAGTTTCAACCATGGCGTACTTAGCAGTACATGGAATTGGCTGGGCGGGCATGGGCCTATGCTAGTGCATTGGAGAAAGTACCGTATCAACTTGCCCCATTTTTTCGAATAAGGGCGCTACTTTTTAGACACTTAAATAGTATTAAACTACGTTAAGCAAACTTACTGGTGTTGGATTAGACAAGGTTAGGTATGAACTGCACAAATCGACCTTCTACCATTTAATGTTTAATTTGTTGCTATTTAATGTTAATTTTAATGTTAGCTTTTCCGTCATTTACTTTATAAAAATGTAAGGTACAATTATATAATTCTGTTGATGATACCGTTACACCCAAGGAAGTATGTCCAACGACAACGACCTAAGAGCATGATCATTAGTTCAATTCATAGTACAAATTATTGATTTTATTTCGAAACGACGTGAATTGACTGAAATAGTTTGTTTTCACCTGTGATATGGAGCTATCAAAATACAGAATTTCTACAAAAAAAAGTTCTAACTCGATGCCAAATAAAAACGAATTAATAGCTAGATACATAAGAAAAGCACGTTACCAAAACAAACAAAACTAGCCTAACCTAATCTACAGTAAACAGTTATTTTAAACTTATTCTTTGCCAGAATGCTGAGTATTCTCTTTAGTGGATTTCATGAATACTTACATTAATTTAGTGTAAAGTGTAACTCCAACTTGCTTTCTACTGTGGGAACGCCTTCTAAGCGAATAATATCAATAGCAGGTAGCAGGAGTCTATGCAAATAATGGAATTGTAGAAAAATGAGACTTGCAGATTCCCGGGATCCCAGAATGAATTTGAGGGAAGATCCTGGTCACTTTTTTCCCCTCAAATTAGGCCTCGGAAAACCGCTGGGTAGTCAGTCACAGTCATTTCCCGTTCCTCTCCATCACGCCCTGGCCCTACTAGTAGCTCAATAACTATAGATAATCGTACCCAAAGCCAAAAATTGAGTTAAACAAACTTATGGGGCCCAATTGGTCCCGGTGCGGTAGCGGATTGGAACCAGTCAACCATGTACCACACGTAGGCGGCCGATTTTTACAAATACGGAATCCTCCCTCATTTACATATGTGGTTGGGCCTTCCGTTTAATCCTGACCAAAAAGTATAGATTTTAGCCCAAAATAAAGGAGGAGTATTTAAGCGATCACCAATTAATTCGAAATCTCTCACCAATTAGAGCCGATTTCCTCGCAAATGTTTTGAAATATATTTCAAATCAGTTAATTTTAACTCCGTTAATTATTGTGAAATAAATAATATTTTGTTCAGAATAAGTTTCAAACGGTTGGTGAGTAATTTGCTGTAATGGTGAGGAAATCTGGCTTAATTGGTGAGAGTTTTCGAATTAATTGGTGAGTGTTTAAATGGCAGCCAAAATAAAGTATAGATGATAGTCACAGAATATAACTCAGGTCGTATATGAATAAGCAATTTGTGCCTAATATCTATATTTGCTCATTGGTATATTTTGGTTTGGGCGGATATCTCTTATTATATTTTTGGAGACCAATTATATTAAGTTATTTACATATTCGGTTCTTTTGGGTTATTTAAAATTTAAATGCCGTGCAGCAAAATAAACTTTCAATAATAATCAAAAAATTGGCAACTTATAAATTAGATGTAATACCCCGTCTCTTGTATGTTGTACGTTCTAATCAGTTCTAATCATTTTAGTAATTTTTCTGATGCAGATACAAAAGCCCTTCATGTAGGCATGTACTATGATGCACTTATGTGACAGTTCCATTTTTCCCCATCTAATTCCCCCAAAAAACACAAAAAAGTTGACAGTTCATTGAACGTAGGCTACGGAGTCACCGCCCGTCGGCCCATTACCTTAAAACATGTCAATTTTGTCATTTTGTGGATTCACGTAATCCTCAAATGTAAATACGGGCCCACATGGGAGACTTACTGTAGGAAAAAAGTTACATTTTCTCCACTACTTTCGGGTAAAAAATCTAGCAAGTAGGTAGTTCGGACTCGCTTCCTGGCACGCAGGGAGATCTGGCTACAATACAATGGAGGCGGGAAGCACTCCTTGTCGTGTGAGCACCTTCCTACTTTACTATTATTTCAAATTGGGCCCAATCATTCCATAATTTTTTGTTTTGGGAACAAAAAAACGAAACAGTATTCCTGCCATGTTATTTTGGGGGAACGCCGCCGCAGCCCGTCATGTATGAATGGGCTCCTACAAGATTCGGAATACTACATGATTGATGTGGAGGGGAAAAAATTAGAATAATCCTGAATGATTTTTGGTCGCGAGCCGAAGATGCATTAAAGGCCCAAATGGGACCTAAAGTAGGAGCCATCAACTTGGTACGGGGAATATTAATGCTGGAAAAAAATACCAAATTAATGGAAAATAGTTTTTATGAAGATAATCAGTTTTTGGGTGCCGGCCCAAATCAGAGTGATGGATGCGCTCAATTTGAATCAATGGGAAATATTTTACATACTTATACGTATGCACATTTCCCTCAGTACCAATAATCTAATTTATTAAAATTTCCCACTAAAGTAAATTTCCTGGTAAATTCAGTAATTTGGCAAATGGAGGAAGAATTGCCAATTCCGTTAAAATATTGATATCAACCCACGTTATTAATTATTACTAAAGCTGAATCCGTATTAAATCAAACGGCGGAATAAATGCCTATTGCGCTATACAGTAGTCTGTGTAAGTGGGGACAAGTAGTTGAGTCCAACTTTTAATCCAGACTTTGTACAAGTTACTTAAATTAATAATAATTAATAATTAAAATAGGTCCAGTCTTAAAAGAGTGGAAGGGAATTTAAATGTACATTTAAGTTGCAACCATGTCGTACTTAGCAGTACATAGAATTACCTGGGCGGGCATGGGCCTATGCTATAGTATTAGTGAAAGCTAAAGCCGTATCACCTTGCCCCATTTTTTCTACAGCGTACTTCTCGAAAGAAAGCGCCATTTTTTCTCCGTTTTAAATTGTTAGCCTGGAGCCAGGAGTCAGGGCTTGCTTTCTGTTCCCCGTCCTTTGGGCAGTCCGTCCGGAGAAAGAATGGAGCTCTGAGAAGAAAAGAAGCGGCTCTTAAGATGGACTTGGCCTCTGTAACCAATTCGCATCTCTTCCTTCAGTGGTTCCTTGGTCTTCCCTCCATCACCATCAGCCGGCTACTCATCAACCCCCCTCAAAACATTCACCCCCGCTCTGTATCCCGTCGACGGCTTTTGGTAAAAAAGTGACTTTGGAGCTGATCAGGAGGCACTTGAGATACCGGCCTTATTGGTTCCAGGCCTGGTTTTCCTACAACCTCGCAGAAAAAAGGCCAGCCGCATCCACCACCAACCCCTTACCCTCCACGAACAGACGAGCTCCTGTAAAACAATACGACCTGTGTATTCGGCATTGTATTCTATTGTCTCTCTCTGGTGGGCTCCTCTTCCTCAACTCCGCTCTCGACAGCAATTCTCGACCCTTTTTGCAAACTTTTTTGCGGAAATACGGGAATTTTTTTTATGGACACTCCATTTTTGTTTATTTATATTTTTTTCCAAACCGCCGCCCATAGTACAAGTGTTGAAAGTGACAATCCAGACAATTGAATATAGTACAGAAACAAAAAACTGTGGAATTGGCAAAGATTGGAAACAACCTGTGATTTCGGAAATCGTTCTTTCAGCCTCGAATAAGCGGAAATAGTAATACTTCTACATGTATCCGTGGATCCGGGATGCAGCGGCCTCGGCCGCGGCCGCCGCTGCCCTTGGCTTCAGCAACCAGCACCATCACCACCATTTACATGCTCAGCAGCACATGGGGAACGGCGGGCAGAACCAGATCCAGATCCAAATGGGCGGGAAAGGTGAGAACGGCTATATGCACCAGCAGAACGACTGCATGCTCGCCCTGGACTACGCTCATAATAAGGTAAGGAGTCCGGACTTTCCCTCCTTTCACCCGTAGGGTCCACTTTCTCTATGGCAGGGAGAAGGCTCGAAAATGACTTGGATGCATAATCAAAGCAAAATAGCATTTAGTGTTGGTGTCACCGAATATTGCAAGAATTTTGGGTTTTGGGCCAAACTGTTTTCTATATGAATTTTTTGCATGTACATACCTACATACGTGTGGACAATAAGTCGAACCCGAATTATAATCCAAACTTGTAACTTGTTTTAATTAATTAGTAATTCAAATAGGCCTTACGAAACTGCATGGGAATGTACACATAAGTTGGAACGATGTCGCACTTAGCAGCACATGGAATTAGCTGGGCGGGCATCGCCCATGCTAGTGCATTGTGGAAAGTTGCGTATCAACATGCCCCATTTTTTCTATAGGACTTTCTCGAAAGAGGGCGCCACTTTTTGCCCTGTTGTCTATGCAAACCTCTACGACGCAGATCACCCACTATTCAAGAACTGTATTTTTCGCATCAGCACAATTAAATTTATTAGAAAATGTACAAAGTCTGTACGGCGTGAGGCGTGACATTATCACACGATCTTATATTCCAGGTCCAGCTATTTGAAAAGCACAATCATTACAAATATCTTGTATGTGATTGTACCACCTACACATACATACAGTATGCTATACATTACAAGTAACGACCTCGCCTTCGGCTCGTGTCTTATACTTGCGCACGCGGCTCCGCCGCTTCGAGAGGTTGGCTCTACGCTTGGAACGAATTAGTACAAATATTTCGTTTAGTAAATAAATCGATTACCTAACTCTAAA